>JAQZBX010043860.1:0-21536 GCA_029593785.1 Cabassous unicinctus
GTCATCCCAGGAGAAGACTTCTTTTCTCAGAAGTGGCTCAACTCAACATTCCAGGCGCCCACCCAGGGCAGGGACTCAAGCCAAGTCAAAACAGCAAAGGGTCCCCGACACCTCTTCCCTGGAGCCAAGTGACCAAGTGACGCTGAGGTGAGCAGGCCCCACCCCTGTTCCCCTGGGGCGCACAGGCTGGCGGAGGAAAGGTGACCAATCAGGTGACTCAATACAGGTAGCTAAGTGCTGGGAGGGGCGCGAGGGGAGCAGGTGCTCTTCAGCTCAGAGAACGCTTGTGGAAGAACAAATGCTGGGCACCTGACTCACTAAGGGGTGGGGAGGCTCGGGTTTGAATCCATCTCCCCACCCCGGTTGCCTTGGGCACTCTGCTCCCTGCCACCCCATCCCCCCCAGCTGGGCTGATCAGCCTCTTCTTGTCACAGGTGGAGTGGAACCTACATTTCTGGGCCAACAACATGGCTCCCAAGAGAAAAATGTGATTTTTTAAAAGCAACTTGGAAATGACTGCCCGCCATGCTGTTTGCTTAATTAGCAGGAAAGCAATTCCAGACACCATGCTGCATTCTGGGCAGGGTGAGGCTCCTGCGGCCCCGGCTTTGGCTGGACGAGGCTGGGGGAGAAGCACCAGCTGCCAGCCAGGGGCACCCACAGCAGAAGGACAAGCGTGGGCCCACGCCACAGATTTACATCTTTAACAGTTAACATCAAGCAAAAACCCCACAAAGGAACATTGGTTTTATCCTCCCAACTTGCCAATTCCACCTTTGTCATGGCCTGGAAGGCCAAGCCCAGGTTTAGAATTTTGGGACCCCTTGGAATCCTGGGTTGGAATGGGGTGGGACGGGGAGCCTGTGGCTTGCCCACCCCCCTACCCCAGCTGCGTCTTGTTCCAAGGGGCCTCCCACCCACATGCAGATGCCCCCCCCACCCTGCTCCACCCGTTTCCTGGCCAGCGGCCACTTCTCGGCCACCCTTTGGGAATTTTGGGCTGCTGAATCCCAGAGTGGGGCCCAGATGGCGGGAGCAGGCCCATGCGGCAGGGGGCAGGCCGGGGTCGGGCGAGAGCGGCCCCTCCAGGACACAGCCGGGTTGCCCCTCGGCTTGCGGAGGCTGGCCCTCTGCCCATCCACTCCTGCTCTGGGCCCAGCCTTCCCTAACCTACTGGGCACCCACGCCGCATCCCCGGAAGGCCCGGCTCTGATGGCACCTCCTCCCTTCGTGTCCGCCGCCCTCCGCTGGTGCGCTGGCCACACGGGCTGCTTGCTGCCTCTTGAAGAGGCCGCGGCTTCTGGGGGCCGGATGGAAGCACAGCCACCTCAGCCTGAGGCTGCTGGGTGCCATCGGGGGAATCACAGCAGCTCAGCAAGTGAGAGCCGGGTGGACTGGCATCGCCAGGGCTGGTGGTCCCACCTTCTGCGCACCTCACCAGGACTCCGTCGGCGGCGCTCTCCGCGTGGCCGGGCTGTATGCGTCCCATCCCCTTCCTCTCTGCCCTGGGTCCCTGCTCTGCCCTTGTGCTCCCCAGGCACTGCCACCCACCAAAGCCTGATGCCCCTCGGTTCTGCCTCGGCGCCCTGGCTCCTCTGGCCCTGGCTGCCCCGGCCTGCCCAGCTCTGTGCACTTCCTCCCTTTGCTGTGGTCGGTACTAAATTCAGAGGAAGGTTCTTGACGGAGAGAAACACGGGTTTTCACAGCGGGCACCAGCACCGCCCTTTCGAGACAATGGATCTCTCGCTACTACACCCCGCCTCGGTCCCACCCAGGGGACGCTCCCTCCTGGCCCCGGCCTGGCCTCGGGCAGCCCTGGCCCTGCCCCCCTGAGCGAGGGGCCCTGCTGCCCACTAACCAGAGGAGGGGGAAGACAGCCAACTCACAGCAGCCTGAGCGACGGCTGCGGGCCAGCGCTGTGACACGGTCCCTCGACAGCGCAGCCAGCTGAAGGGGTGTGCCGGGGTGCTGCTGCAGAGAGCCCCGCGGGGTGCTGTGGAATGGGCATGGGAAGAGCCAGCGTGCAAATCAGGGTGCGTGTTGCAGTGCTTAGTTAAATCATCCCCACCACCGTCTTCCCTGCAGCCCAGGACGCATTTGCTCAGGAGCCAGAGGAGCCAGGGGGAGGAGAGGGTGCCTGGGCCAGAGAGCCCCAGGCTGCCCCAGCAGCAGTGGGCCCCTGGGCCGCGCCCTCCGGCCTGGGCTCACAATTCGGGCTCCACGGGCCTCCTGCTGTTGAGGAGCCTGGCCAAGGCCACACCCCTGCCTCAGGGCGCCTTACACACCCCGGGGCAGGGCGCTTCCCAGTCCACTGACACTGTGGGTCCTGGTCTCAAACAGGAGACTGGCCGACACTTTCCCCCTTTTATCAACAGATTAGGAAAGAGACTCTTATTTACGAAGGCCATAACTTAGCACTAATTAGGTGCTAGATACAGCAGTAGGCGTTTTTCAAACATTTCATGCTTGTCTTCTTGGTAGCCCGGAAGCGAGGCTTTATGGAGGTTAAGCAATGCGCCCACAGCCGTGGAGCGGGGCTGGAATTTGAACCTGGGCCTGCCTGAAGAGGAAGCTTAGGGTCACGCACCACAGCCACAGGAAGCCCTCGTGCTCAGAAAGAATGACAGAACCCCGCGGGTCTATCTGGGGAAATAATCCTTAACTGAAATGCCTCTTTTGGCGTCAGGGAGGCTGGGGCTGATGGCCGCCCGTCTGCGCATGGAAGCAGCAGCTTGGGGGCCAGCTCAGGGCCGTGCAGTTAGCTGTCCATCCACTCGCGCCCGAGCAGCTGCCTGTTGCGCATTCTCCTGTAGCAGGCGCTACGCTGGGTGCCAGGGACAAGACAAAGTCCCCGCTGGCGGGGTGCGCGCTTCCGGTAGCGGCAGGGACTAAGGCATGAAAAGAGGAAACGATGTGCACGCAGTCAGGTGGTGGTAAGAGCAGTGAGGCACGGAAGAGCGCAGGGAAGCTGGGAGGCTGCTTTGTGGAGGACGCCAGAGAAGAGGGGGCATTTAAGCAGCGGCTTGGAGGAGGGCGGGGAGCCTGCCAGGCAGCCGGGGGGCAGTGCCAGGACAAGGATTGGTAGGTGCACACAGAGGGCACACAGAGGCAGGTCCGAGCCATGGCCAGGAGGCGGCTGTGGCTGGAGCGCCGAGCACTGGGGCACGGGGAGGAGACGAGACCAGAGAGAAGCAGCCCAGGGCCGGATGGGCCGGGGCTCCTAGACCAGGGCGGGGTCTCTGATTTAATCTGGCTCACTTCTTCCCGGAGCCCTTGGGCCACTGAGAGCAGAAGAGACTGAAGTGGGCAGAGAAGAATCAGGGAGACGCGCTGGGAGGCCCCGTTCCATGGCACAGGGGAAAGATGCTGGAGGGTGGGCCAGGTGGGAGCAGAGACAGGTAAGAAGTAATCAGACCTGGGTGCATGCTGAAGACAAACCCGGGATGGAGAAGGTGTGGCGTGGGGTGTGAGCCTGAGCACCCCGGAAACCCCGTTACTGACTAGGGTAGGGAGCCGATGAGGCCTGAGACGTGGGAGTGCGGGGGTACGCGGGTGCCAGGGACGAAACGTCCACACGGGCAGGTGTGCTGAGAAGGCGGCTGTGCCCGAGTCCGGGTCCAGGCCACAGCCTGGGCGACCTTGAAACCGTGATGCCAAGGGAAAGAGGCCAGTCAACAAGGCCCAGGGTGTGCGATTCTGCTCAGGGGACGTGTCCCGAGTAGGCCAACCCAGAAAGGCAGAGAGGGGTCCTCCTCCATGGTGACGGCGGGTGCAGGGCTGGGGGAGGGGGATGGGGAGTGATGCGAAGGGGCCCGGGTTTCTCTTCGGAGTGCGGAAACTTTCTAAAGTTAGAGAGTGGTGATGGCTGCACGACTCTGTGAACATACTCAAGCCACTTTAAAAGGGTCACTTACGGCAGGTGAGTAATACCTCAATTAAGAAAAAGAGTGAAGCACACAGATAGGGTTGACGCTCTGGCCTCGAAGCGGACGCCCAGGGGAGTGGGAGTTCAGCAGAGAGAGGAACGCACCCAAGGACGAGCCCAGGGCACCGCCATGGCCGGAGGGGGGCAAATGAGGAGCAGCCGGCCAAGGAGGCAGAAAAGGAGCAGCCGGTGCCGTCCAAGGGAGAAGAGAGGCCCAGAAGCCAAGTGAAGAGGCCTTTTAGGAAGGAGGGCTCAGTGGTGACAGACACTGGAGATAAGACAAGAACAGTGTTTCGTTTGGCCAACATTGTCAACGCAGTATAACAGAAAGGAGCTCGCTTTTAAGATGGGATTTATTAGGTTAAAAGCTTACAGTTCCAAGACTGGGGAAAACGTCCAAATTCACGCATTAGGCTAAGCTTTCTCCCAAAGGTTGGCTGCTGGTGATCCTGGACTCCTGCCACGTGGCAAGGCACAATGGCGGCTCTGCCTCCTCCTCCAGGCTCACTTTCTCCTGGAGCTCAGCTGTGGGTGATCAGGCACATGGCAGGGCATAATGGCCGAATTGGCTGGTCTCTCCCCTCTCTCCCAGGCCTCGTTTGCTAGTTCTGCTTTGGGCTGCTCTGTCTGTGGCTTTTCTCTTTCCTGGTTTGTTGCTTTCAACTTCTGGAGGCTTCTCTCTGTCACTGAGGCTTTTCTGCGTCTGCAGCTCTTTATTCCTCTGTTTATAAAGGACTCCAGTAGGAGGATTAAGACCCACCCTGGGCCACGGCCTACTAAAGTGATCCAATCAAAAGCAAGGTCCCTTAACTGCACCTAATCAAAAGGTCCCATCTACAATAGGTTTTGCATGCACAGGAATGTATTAGCTTTGAGAACGTGATCTTCTGGGATCTACCCAGCTTCAACTGTCACAAATGGTGAGATCCAAGGGAACCACGGGTGACATGGAGCTCACAGAGGATTCACACGGTGTTTGGGTGAGATGGAGGGGACAAAGCCTGGGTGAGAGGCAATAAATTTGCTGTAAAGGGGCAAAGAATGGGGTGGTGCCTGGAGGACGACGGGGGGGGGCCTCAGGAGGCTGTTCCTGCTAACAGATGTTACAGCATATTGCTGCTGTACATGGTCCCGTAGGGAGAGAAGAACTGAAGCTATAGGAGGAACTGCTGGAGCAGTGTCCCTGGCTGACAGGGGTGTCATGTGTGCTATGAATGAAGAATAGATTCAGAGAGGAGGACAGGGTGCCCGTGAACCAGACCACACTTCAAATGCAGATATAATGTTTTAGTGATTCATTCAGCACACCCTGACCAGTGCTACTCAGACAACTGCTCAGCTGCTAGGTTTTCCGTCTGTGCTTTAACCTGGCAGAGCTGAGGTCATTTTCCAGTGTCCACATCACAAGGAAAAGCCATGCTCTAGTGTTGATGTCTCAGGTTCTGTGCTGGAGAGCAGTCCTCCTCTGTGGGTGTTTGGAGAGCGGTCCTCCTCCAGGTCTGTGGAGAGCGGTCATCCTCTGAGATGTGGGTGGGTGTTGCCTGGTTGCAGGGAAGGGCATCAGCACAGGAGCCTTCAGATAGTCGTGCGGAGGCAGGGCCCTCCAGCAGGGACCACCCGCCATGTCTCCAGGTGCCACGGAGTGTGGTCAGTCCCTCAGCTGTGCCGGGGAAAGAAGACCCACAGCCCTGCATCAGGAAACCTGGGTTCTGGCCCGGGCCTGCACTGTCTCCCTACGGCACTGAGGTCCTCAGGGATTGTCTTATCTGTCTCTGCATCATCTTGGACACCTGGCACATAGTGGGCCTTCAGGCACCCACATAAGATAACGAGTCGGTTTGTTCTAAAAGGATACGTGCGGTGGCCTCCCAGCCTGCCTCACTGAGCAGACCCGTCAGTTCCCTCACAAGGGTCCACTGAGCACCCGCTAGAGTCCGCCTGGGACTCAGGTGCCCCCCGTGGCGGGGCCACACCCTGTGCCCCAAGCCTGGTGGTCCCCGCCCCACCCCTCACCAATGTGCACTTCTTGCGCCTCTTTCTCTCACCAGTTCATCTGTTCCGTCCCATTGTGCACGGAACATGCTGTGAAGTGGACCTCACCTGAGGACACGGGTGAGGGCAGGCTGAGGACAGGGTGGCCGTCCCCCCACAGCATCGGTGGCTGCCCTGGAAGCCACGTGTCGCCATGCGTTTTGAGTGGCGTGCACGGGCAGAGGGCTCGCCGCTCACAGCTGAGCCTCAAAATGCCTGGGGCCCCCAAAAGTTAATAGGCAGCACCTGAAAGAGCTAAGAGGAAGAAACTGCTTGGAAAAAGAGGAAAGAGGGCTGCTCCTGAAGGGTGAGTGGCGTGGTGCTGGGTTCCCGAGGCCTCTGAGGAAGGACACGGGGCAGCTGCGAGGACAGCCTGGACGTGAGCAGGGGTGCAAGTCTGGAGGCCAAAGGCGAGACCTGTAGAAGCGGGTCCACAGGACACACGTTCCTGAAATCAAACCCACGCAGATCTGCTTCTGGCTTACGCCCACGCGGTCTCTTTCCTACGACTGGATTTGTACATATAGATAATTAAGATCCTGGCGTGGCCACGAGCCCCACTCTGTCCCTGCACCTCCCCAGCTCTGACCTTCGCTACAGGCAGGGAGTGGGAGAGCTCAGCTGCCCTGGCAGAGAGCGGGGAAGCGACCAGCGGCCCCTGGGAAGGACACGGATTCTGGTGGGAGGGCTCTGGCCCCTGACGGTTTCCAGGCCCAAAAAGAATCACCAAGTAATTCCACAGACAAAAGGGCTGACACACAAAGCGGCCCAACAGCTGAGCGCTTTGCCCGCCACTCGGCACCCCCGCCCTTAACAAGGCCTTAGGGAAACTGTCGAAGTCGCTTTGGCCCCAAACACCAAGGAACAGAGAAGGAAGAAAAAGGAGTTTCCATAGCTCCTGTGACAGGCCCAGCCAGAGGCCAGAGGCTGTTGCCTGCTCTGTGTGTCCTTGGGCACGTCCCCCGCTCTTGGGCTCAGGCCCCCCATCTGCACTCTGGTCCTGGGATCTGGGCATCGACAGCCGCCTCTGAGCCCCAGGCCCCCGCACTCAGAATGCCCCACGGGTACACGGGTAAGCCAGGACCCCGGGCTGGGCCAGGCCTTCTCCCCGGCTGCCCCACCCCCAGCACGGACCCTCAGCTGTGCTAGGCCGCCTCTGTGCCCAGGCTGCCCCCCAGGGGGAGAACGGACTCTCCAAATGCTGATGGGCTCCATCGCAATCCTGTCTTCAGCAAGTGGGCGCTGGCTCCTGGACCAGGGCTGTGGCAGGGGCTCTGCCAGAGCTCTGCCTTCACACCCAACCGGGCCTTGGACGAGACCCTCAGCTTGTGACTGCTCCATTTCCTCCCCTGTAACGCCCACAGCCAGCGTCGTGGACTCGTGACCTAATGCAGGGAGAGCCGCTGCTCAGTGTCTGGCCACAGCGGGTGCCCCACAGACGGCCTCCGTGCTGGGCCCCTGCTCCCGAGGAGGGCACCCACCGCAGGGAGACGACGGATTCGCCCTGAGGCTGGGCGCTGCCCGCAGGGGCCCCAAGGTCAAAGCCAGCCCCACGCTGCACCCTCCGGGAAGCCCCCTGCCCTCTGGGGTTCCCGGCCTGTGCCTCTCATGTCCACCACGGCAGCATTTACTGCCTGTCCTCTCAGGAGGCGACTCTAGCTCAGGGCCTGCCAAATGCTCGCTGCGCCTCCTGCCCGCAACGATGACAACAGCTCGGCCGCCAGCTGGCCACGGGCTCAGGCCCCTGATGTAATTCTCACAGCACCCGTGAGGCAGGGCCGCTAGCTCGCAGCTAACAGAGAACGTGGGCTCCAGGGGTTTCGGGCCTGGCCCGAGGTCACACAGCCCGAGAGTGCAGGAGGCAGACGGGAACTGGCCGCCTGATCCCAATCCACGCTTTTCCCACTCTGACAAGGCGTCAGTGTGTGCTGAGGTGAGCCGAGCTACACAACACAGGTAGAAAACGCCACGTGCCACGAGAGAAGAGTCAGAGTTCCCCTCCAATGCCAGCAGCGGGGCCGCCATGGGCAGGCCTGGGAAACACGCTGTCCTCATGGCGGCCCCGTCCTGGAGTCAGAGTGGGCTCCGGAAGGCGAGCCATGAAGTAGAGTCTCAAAGGTGGCTGAGGGAGCTGGACCCAGGGGAGAACAGGGACATGTGTGGTGGGCGGAGGGAAAGAAGTTTCCAGGAGGAAGCAGAGGAGAAAAGATGCAAAGGTGGAACGGCGTGGGGATGGGGGTTGCCTAGAGAAAGCGGCCTCTCTCTTGGGCCCAGATTCTGCACAGACCAGGGAAACAAAAAGAGGCAGCAGACTCTTCATCACAGAAGAGAAACCAGCAGCCAACAAGCACAGGGCAGAGAGCCTGGTCTCGCCAGCCGCCAGAGGCTGCAAACCGAAAGGCTGCAAAGCCATTCTTTTTTGAACTCTTAGATTTTTCTAAGAAAGTAAAAGCTAGGGCTGGCAAGAGTTAGGGGAGATGGGTATTTCTGCACTCAGCTAGTGTGTGTACAAGCTCTACTATTTACGGAGGACAGCCTTGTAGCATGAGGCAGTCTTGAAAAACATGCAGAGCCTTTGACTTGGCAATTTTACGTCTAGAATGAATTTTCACTTTTTGAACAGCAGTTTCACTTCTAGAATATAGGTGGATTTGGATGATAATATTTATAACAGTGAGAAGAAACCACCTATAGTCCAAAAATATAAGGGATAGACTAAATAAATGAAGGGGCATTAGTATGAAGGAAGGCTATGCAGCCTTCAAGAATCACAATTGTGTGTTTGGTATGGACAGTGAGTACGTTCACTGAAAGCACAGTGATACGCCCGGTCCTCAGTTACGTCTCATTCTAGAAAATGCGCATACAGGAGATGACCTGGAAGGCTAGCTACCATCTCTGGACGGTGGGGTGGCAATATTTATTTTTCTTCCTAATGTTCACCTAGGATTATTTTCTATAACAAACATGAATTACTTCTATATTTCTAATTTTTAAGTTATTTAAAACATGTTCTAAAAAAGAAAAATTAAAGAAAGCAATCTTTTATCCCAGGACCCTTTACTGCGTGTGCAGGGTGCTGGGAAGTCAGTAGTGAATGGGGCCACCGTGTCCCCAGCACCCCCGAGCACCCAGAGGGGGTGCGGCCCCTCCCGGGGAGTCTGGGCCTCCAGAGGTGCGGAGCTGGCAGGCTCTGCGGCCATGCTGACCCCCAGGCGGGCTCCAGCTCCAGCACAGGCCCCACACTCGCCCCTCGCTGGCCAGCCCACCTGCGCACCACTTCCTGTCTCCTCCCAACGTCCCCCCAGCCCCAGTGGCCTCCGCCTGCTCCTTGCTTTCCCTCCCTCCCCGGCTCTGGGCCCTCCCCAGCCTGGCTCCCCGGGGCAGCAGCTTCAGAGGGTTGAGCACCTCTTGCTGCTCTGCTGGCAGATCAGTATCAGCCCTGGATGGACGGACGCCCTGCTGTGTCCTGCCTTCCTGAGCCCTCTCCCTTCTAGGACTTCCCACCTGCAGTCTCTTTCCACCACTCCAGGCTCCAACTCCCTTCACAACTCATGACATTTCTCTCTGGATTCTGCTCCTTAGCAGAGAACTAAGGTTTCAGTTTCAAAACCTGGCCAAGGTGGCAAATCCCACAGGAGAGCGCCCGAGCTTCGTCGGCCAGCGGGGTACCCACGCGGGCCCCGCCATCCTCCAGCCCACTGACCTTGTGTGCGTGACGTCACGAGGCCTCGCTCTCCTCGACCCTCAAGCGGGCTGGACAACATCCAGCCGAGAGGTGTCGACGAGACCCTGAGGTGGACTTGGCCCAGTGTCGGTGGTGTGCAGGGAGGACAAAAGTGGGCGCCCTGGGTCTGGAGGCAGAGGGTGAGGGGCGGCTCACTCACAGGAAGTGGCAGTGAACTTGGATTTAAAACTGGAAAACTGGAGTGGGGCTTTGAAACAAGATGAAATGACTCGTCAGTGTGGCAGGGAAAACGTTCCACAGCCCAGGCCTGTCCCGCAGACGATTCCAGGAGAAAGGAAGGCAACTGAGGACAGGTCCACGCCGATGACCGTGAGCAAAGGGGAGACGGCCGTGAGACCCTTCGGAAGACACGGCAGACATGCCCCACCAGCAAGGCTGGCGCCCTCCCCACCATCCCGCAGCAGCTCTAGGGGAGCCTAGAGAGTGCCCCCCCAGGGATGTCGGCGGCTGGGGACACTTAGCCATGCAGTCAGCCACTGCACAGCATGGACCTCACCTCTGCCCTCCCGAAATGACCTCCCGTGCCCTTGCCGATGGGCAGCGCCCAGCTCCCAGGTTCCTCCTCCCCTGGTCCTGGGAAACGGACAGAAAAGGTGTCTGACTGGATGTGTCTGAAACCAAAGCTGCTGCTTTCCGAGGCTCCCCGCCCCCACAGAGAGCGCCGCTGCCATCAGCCGTGGCGAGGCCCGTGGCGGGGGACTCAGTGGACGCGCCACAGGCATCAGCAAGGGCTCAGCGAGCCCTGCAGGGTCTGCCTGTCATAGGGACATGACGGTTATATTTACATAGTGACATGTGACCTCGCCTTCTATGACCACTGTGCCAAAATGGGCGCTTTGGATGCTTTTAAATTGAAGAAAGTTCAGGAAGGAAGTCCCAGTGGCCAGGTCCCTGGAGAACGGCCTGTGGGGCTGGGGGGGCCTCGCTGACCACCAAGACCAGCACCTGCAGGAAGAAGCTGGGGCCTGGGGGACGCGCTGGCTCACGGGGACCACACGTGTTCCGTGCAGGGCCCAGGGCTCAGGTCGAGGACCACACAGATGTTCGTGATGCAGAAAGGCCGACACATCAGAGACTCCAGCCCACCAGCACGTGGGTAGCCTGGGTCCCAGGGCCCACGGGCTGCTTCCCACCTGCCTCCGCAGCCTGCGGCAGCCTCGACCTTCTGGTCCGGGTCCCCGGTGAGCACAGGAGCTGAGCCAGCGCCCGTAGGCCTCCTGGCAGAGAGCTGGGGCCCTGGCACAGCTCGGGGTGGCTGCCCAGGTTGGCTGGGCAAGAGGATGCCTCAGCAAACGGTGACAGCCCTTTGGTGGGAACTGAATTCTGCCTCGGCCTAGCTCCGAGGGACAGTAGGGCCTCCGGCTGCCTAATGTGGCTAATGGCTATCGGTCTGTCCCGCTAGTTCCCGGGGCCTAGATGTAGCCGGCTCATGAGGTCTCTTGGGATCCAAATGGAAAGTGATTGTTAAGGGAAGTGGCCGTGTGTTTGCACACGTGTGCATGTGTGCGTGCGTGTGCATACATGGTGACTGTGTCCACATGCGGTCTGCCCATGGGGCCTGAGGCCCAGGAGAGCCCGGGCCCCGGGAGAGCGGGCAGGGGAGACAGTACAACACAGCAGCCTCTCAGGGCGGCACTGCAAACATGCCTGCGCGTTTTGCCCCCTCAGGGACCCAGCAAGCGGAGGAGCATCGTCCCCACCCTACAGATGGGGACAGGGAGGCTCAGGGTCTCGTGACACCCATGGGCGCCCGCCCACCTGGGAAGCGGCAGAGGCCCGGCCCGGCCACTCCGTGGCTTTTCCCCTGTGGGCCTCGTGTCCGTGGTAGACACAGAACAGACCAGGCCCCTGGCCCGGGAAGGTGCAGCACGTGGGTCCCAGGAGCCCAGACAGGCTGCAGTGCTGCTCCAGGGGCACAGGCTACCCTCGAGGGCAGGATGGACGCCAGGAAAGCAGTGAAGCTGGCCCAGGCCTGGGCCTCCTGAGGGACCCCTCTGCCAGCCCCCGGGGGGAGGAGCCTGCTGCACCCCACTTCCTCCCGCAGCCCAGGCTCCCAGCCCAGCTTGGGGCCCTGCCCCTGCTGGGAACCCACTCCCTGCCCGTCGTCTGCCCGGGCACCCGCCTCGTCTCGGGGCACCCCCTTCTCCATAGCCAGGCTCCACCATGGCCCTGCGCCTCTGCCCCCTGCCCGGAGCCCTTGGCTCTTCTCCCTGGCGAGACTCAGACCTCTGGGCAGAGGCTGAGCCCACGCTCTGCAGAGCAACTTCATGAGGACGGGGGTGGCTCTGGCTCTCCTGGGCTGGGAGCCTGGTGGCCACCCTCTCAGAGGCTGGTGGTCTCTGGGCGTGGCTCCGGTGGAGCGGCGGCTTCCTCACAGCCTCCGTGCAGGGGGCGTGGTGGCCCCCACTGGCCCGGGCAGTAGGCTGCACCCAGGCCCAGCTCAGTTCTGGCCGCTGCCTTTTCTCATACCAGTGGCCTTCATAGGTTTCACCTTCCACCCAGAGGAGAAGCTGGATAGCATTCGGTGCTCATTTGGGTAAGGAGAAATAAAGTAAATGAAGTCAAACCCTCCACTGGCCGTGAGGCCCTGACTTTGTCGAGCAGGGCTCGTCCTGGGTATTGTGTGAAGCGGCAGGTCTGGCTTCATGGAAGTCAGAGACCTGAACAGGCAGATTTCCCTGAGGAGAAACCGAGGTGACGAGTCTCCCTCGGGTGGCCCTGAGGCCACTGGCACGGCTGGGCCCCTGGACCGAGCCTCCTCCAGCAGTAGCCTCTTGCTGGTCTGCACCATCACTCCATTGCACCCATGCTCAGCGGCGGCCAGCGCAGCTGTGGCTCCCAGGTTCCTGGCGGCAGCCTGCCACTGCGGCCACCCTCAGCCTCCACTCTCATCGTGCCCTCGCCCGTGCCGTCAGCCAGGCCCAACCCCCGGCTACCTCTGTGGCCTCTGTGCATGGCGGTCTCTTTACCTGCAGCCAGTCCACCATCCAATCAACTCGTGGAGCAATCCCTCCATTAACGCCTCAATCACCTGTGTCTCTTGATCAGGGCTTGCTCTGTGCTAGGCACGGGGGAAAGAGAACTAAAGCAGAAAGGCCAACAGACTACCCTCTGTCACGAAGTACATATTCCAGCAGGGAAGACAGAAATCACCCAAGTGATTCATCACCTGTCAGGCTGTGATATGTTCTAAGAAGGAAACGGAAACGGGAAAGGGGTAGAGAGGGAGGGGTGCTGCGTTGGAGAGCATGGTCAGGGAGGGCCTCTCTGCACAGGCCAAGGAGCGGGAAGCTGGGCTGGGAGGAGCAGGCCCCAGGAGGAAGCTGTCTGGGAGCAGCAGGCGAGGCCCTCGCTGGAGCGCGCAAGGAGGGAGCCGAGGGGGCAGGGAGGAGAGGAGAAGAGAGGAGGCCCAGAGGCCAGAGGGCCGGGGGGCAGGGGCTTGGCTGTGCCCTGCCAAGGCGAGGGATGGACAGTCACTGCAGGCTCAGGCAGAGGGTGACAGTGCTGAGTCACTGTTTGACAGGGTCCCTCGGGCTGCCGTGGGGGCGACGCCATGGGCAGTGACGCAGAAAGAGAGACCAGAGAACCGGACCAGGGCGAGAGTGGGAGTGGCGGGGCTGGCGAGAGCTGGTCAGCCCAGGGGACACGCGTGTCTGCCTGCATGTGTGCGCGTGCACTGGTGTGTGCTGCAGTATGTGCATGTGTGTGTATCAGTGTGCACACATGTATGCTGTGAGTCTCCGTGCGTGTGCATTGCGGTGTGTGCACACATATGCTGTGAGTCTCCGTGCGTGTGCATTGCGGTGTGTGCACATATGTATGCGGTGTGTGTCTCCGTGTGTGCGTGCATGTGCAGGCCTGTGTACTGTGTGTGTGCGTGGACACCATGGGGCAGCTCTTCCTCTCCCTCGTCCCCTGCACACGGCCTTGTCCCGCGCAGCCTTCAACGCCACTCTCCCGCCTCTGACCCGTCCGCGGAGCTGTGGCTCCTGCTGGCCACGGCAGCTGTCTTTTTGGCCCCCTGGGCAGGGACTGTTTCCTCGGCTCTGTCTCCCTGGGGCCAGGAACAGCATGGCTGGGAGGAGGAGCTTAATAAACATTTACCGAAGGAATGAGAGAATCTTCCTGTCAACCCCAAGAGTGTCTTATTATTGTGAATTATTAATAATATTATTTTCCGACGAGGACATGAAGGCTCAGTAAGGGACATAATTTGCCCAGCTGACAAGTGAGGGGCAGAGCTGGGAAGTGGCCTCAGCTCCTCTGGCCCAGTCCCCATCCCTGTCCACATCACACAACTTTCCGGAGCCCTGGGAGCGGCAGAGAGCACGCGGGACGCACAGCCAAGGGCCCACAGAAAGGGCCGGCGGCTGGTGGCTACTCTTCTGGTAGTAACGCTTAATGCGAACCGGGTGCGGTCGGCGAGGAAGGGGTCATTCCGAGGCGGGGCAGTGGCCCGTGGCGCCGAGCCTGTGGGTCAGTCCAGAAGACGGCATGAGCCACGGCCTCGCGCCTGCCCTGGGCCCACACGCCACGGCCTTCTCTGCCGACCCGGAGGGCCTGGCCGGGGACCGTGAGGGCGCAGGTGTGGCTCCCAGCCACAGACGGGCTGTCTCCTCAGCTCACTGTCCTAATGAAAGCAAACAAGACTAGAATATTGGTCTCAGGGGACTAGGAACGGAGCCGCAATTATTCATTCAGTTAGTGCCTTCCTTTCCTGTAAACATTTCCCTCTTTCACAAGCTGATGAGCTTGCTTTTCCCAGAAACTGAGAAAAGGGCCTTTGGCCCGGCTGGGCACAGAGTGTGTCACCGAGGCTAGAGGTCACCAGCTGCTGCTCCAGGGGCTGGCAAGGCCAGGGCAGGGCCCCAGAGCGGGTGTGACTGGGCACAGCGGCTGTGCGGGCAGAGCCCGGGCTCTGGGCCCCGTGAGCTCGGGCAGCCCCGGCTAGCCCCTTCCCGGCCACGAGGTCCGGGGTGCTGCTTCCAAGGCAGAGCAGGCTCGGCCAAGACCAACATGCTAGTTTGGAGAGACATGGGACTCAGACCCAGGTTGGTCCAGTCTGCAGTTCTCTGTACCCTTCAAGGTGACTCGCCCGTGCGTGAATCCAGGCCACGGCCTGCGGGCTCAGGGGAACTCAGCTCCCCAGCCCAAGTCTGCCCCTTGGGGCCAGCATGACTGACTGGAGGATGTAAACTGCAGGACATTCTTCACGACACAGTATTGACGGGCCTGCCCTCTGTGACCCAAAGAGTCATCGGAAAGGAACAGGCGGACGAGAGTGAAGACGAAGCCACTGCCCATGGCTAGCCTCGCTTGTTTGCAGAAATCGGATTCACAACAGCTCAATCAGGAACCAGGCTTTTAATTACAAATCAATTGCCAGGTTAGAAAAGCCCAGTCCATTCCCACCACAGCCAGGCCTGCAGCAACAGCCTGAACCAGGCCCAAAGCGGGCTCTGCTGGGCGGCTCCAAGTCCAACAGGGGTTTGGCTCTGTCCAGCTACCTCATGCTGCATACGCGTGGACCTGTGTGCACATGAGTACAGGTGTGCTGCATGCACGTGGGCCCGTGCACATAAGTATAGGTATGCTGCATGCACATGGCCCGTGCACATGAGTATGTGTGCTGCATGCCTGTGGGCTGATGTGCAGACGAGTACAGGTGCCCTGCATGCACATGGGCCTGCCTGTGTACACACATGTGCACCTGTGTATACATGTGTGTGTATGGCCATAAGAGCTCAGTGCAGAATAGGCCCCCAAGCTAACAGATGGAATTGTAAACTTTACTTGGGAAAGGTTACCATAAATAAAGTTCCTGCAGGGGAACTGAAAATGATTTTATGGCACTTAAAGGAAAAATCCGAACATTTTCACCATACCTCTAAATTCATATCAAGTGACAACATGACCATCTTTTCCTACACCACAGAGCATCTCAAGCCAGGGCTGTGCTTTACAACATCTGCAGCTCCAGGGGCCCTCAGGACAATGCCACTCTCGCCTGCTGGGACCCCTCCATGGCCTGCTCCACCTTCCAGCCTCCTAGACTTAGCCCCCAGCACCCAGCCCTGCCACACCAAACCTCTTCCACTCACTGAACACACCGCCACGATCCTAGCCCCTCCCAGGCCCTCCTTCCTGCACAGCTTTCAGTTCCACTGAAAGTTCCACTGTCACTTCTCAGGGAAGTTTTCTCCTACCCCGTGGGCAAACCCAACATGCTATCCTTTTCTGCAGCTTTCCATTTCAGGACACTGCAGAAAGTATTCTGATGCTCTGCTGGCACCCATTAGGCCACGTGCTCCCCAAGAACAGGGCCCAGGAGGCTGGGCTTTTAGTAAATGTCTGCTGAAAGAATGACAAAGAGCTTTCCCCCCCTCTTCTCAAGGTCACCCAAGACAGTTGCTAAAATTCCTTAGACAAGGTTCCAAAAAAGCCCTAGAGGGAAAGAAGTGTGTCTGTTTTATTCTGCTGCATCCCCAGGACCTTGGAAGTGCTAGGCAAACATTTTCTGAATGAACAAATGAATGAATGAACAATTTTCCTCTTTGGCAATAAGGATTTCCTAGGTGAAATAGTCACCCTGAGACTTTTTACACATCAGCTTGCACTTTGCAAAATCAAAATCATGCCAAGGGGAAGTGGATGTGGCTCAAGCAATTGGGCACCCGCCTCCCACAAGGGAGGTCCCAGGTTCGGTTCCCAGTGCCTCCTAAAGAAGACGAGCTGCAACAAGCTGTAATGAGAAGCAAGCAGAAGTGGCTCGAGCAGTTGGGCACTCGCCTCCCACATGGGAGGCGGGAATAAAAAGTAAAAAAAAAAAAAAACCATGCCAAAACATTCCAGGCTGAAGGGGCTTTTGCTTCCAGCAAGGTAGACCAGGCTTACCCTCCCCAAAACAGACAAAATGTACCAACAAGAGTTCAAGGCACTGGCCATTGGGCCATAAAGAACAGTGGTCCTGGAGAGATGGGAAACAAATGCAGAGAGCCCTGGGGTTAGCTCGGCTGGCTGCCGAGAGGGCTGCTGCCCTGTAGCTAAGCTGGGGAGGGCCCAGGCACAGCCCTGCAGACGCTCTGAGTGGAGGAGATGGCGCTGCGAGTCCGCGAAGACCACGGTGGCTAGAGGCTGCAGGAAGGAATGCTGGAGAGGAGAGAGCTGCCGAGAGAGGACGGGGTGGGCTGTGGAGGGGCCCCTCGAGCATTCAGCAGAGCAGCGATCAACACATACGTGGGAAAAAAGCACCCAACTCTGGGAAAGAACCACCTGGGACTATTAGAGGGAAAAGTGCTCAGTGCTCAGGAAGAGCCAAGAATAGTCCCTGCTCCCACCAGCCACATTTTTTTTTTAATCAGAATTTACAGGGCACTGGGCAGCACAATTAGAAGGCCCTTGCCTTGGTAGTAGGGAATAATTAGCCCTAGTCTAAACAATACCATGGTCCGGCCTAAAAAAAACCTTTACAGCAAAGAATTGAACTGTTTCTAAGTAATTTAACTGGGTCCCAGAACAAAGCTCAAGGATATTTATATTCAGCACCTAACAAGGTAAAATCTACCATGTCTGGCACCCAGTCAAAGATTATCAGGCATGCAAAGAAGCAGAAAAATATGACTCACAATGAGGAGAAAAGGCAACCAACCAAAGCAGACCCAGAGCTGACTCAAATGTTCAAATTAGCAAACAAGAAAATTAAAATAGCTATTACACTGTATTCAGGAGATTTAAAAAATTAAGTAGTGACATGGAAGATATAAAGAAGACCCAAACTGAACTTTTTACAATGAAATGTAAACTATCCAAGATGAAAAAGAACCTGGATGAGAGTGACAGTAGACGGGACATTGCAGAAGAAAAGATAACTGAACGTGAACACACAGCAATAGAAATGAAAATGAAAAACACAGTGGAAAAAATAATGAAAAGAGCATCAGTAAACTCTGGGGGTAATTTCACATGGCCTAATACACCTGCCATTGGAGTCTCCCAAAAGGGAGGAGAGTGGAGGGAGACAGAAAAAAAAAAAAGATTGAAAAAATAAAGGCCAAAACTTTTAACTTGTTATAAACTCACAGATCCAAGAATCTCAACAAACCCCAAGCACAAGAAATGTGAAGGCACACAGTAATCACATCGCTCAAAACCAATGCTAGAGAGGAAGTCTTTTTTTTAAAAAAAGATTTATTTATTTATTTATTTATCCCCCCCTTGCTGCTTGTGTTTGCTGTGTCCATTCGCTGTGTGTTTTTTCCATGTCTGCTTATCTCCCCCTTGCTGTGAGGTCCTGCTGCATCAGCCCACCGCGCCGCGCAGGCTGGCTTGCCCTCACAAGGAGGCCCCGGGAAGCGAACCCGGAGCCTCCCATATGGTAAACAGGAGCCCTGTCGATTGAGCCACACGTGCTTCCTAGAGAGGAAGTCTTAAGAGCAGCTGTTTCACGGAGACGGACAGATGTAAGAAGGACAGCGCATCTCCCATCAGAAAGGCGAGAGGGGGCAGCGGGGCAACATCTTACAGGTGTTTAACACCTGAAGAGAAAAGACAAGAACAAAAACTGTCAGCCTAGAGCTCTAAATCCAGGCAAAAGAGTGCTCAAAAACTAAGGTTAAATACAGACTTTTCTCAGAAATAAAAGGAGAAAGAATTTAGCAGCTACAGACCTGCACTACAAGAAATGTTAAACAAGGGCTTTGGGGATGAAAAAAAAAGGCCAGAGGGAAACATGGATCTGTCTTTCCACAGAAAGAGCAACAGAAACAGTAGCTTGTGGATAAATACAATCTTTTCTTAAAAGTTCTTTAGGAGCAGATGTAGCTCAGTGGTTGAGCGCCTGCTTCCTATGTGTGAGGTCCTGGGTTTGATCCCTGGTATCTCCTCAAAAAATTTTTTTCTTCTTTAAAAGACTATTGATTGTTTAAATAAAAACAATAGCAATGTATTATGGGGTTCACAACATATCTATAAGTAAAATGTATGGTAACAATAGCATAAAAGATCAAACAGAATTGGAAGTAGACTATTGCAAGGTTCTAAAATAAAACAAAAGGGTTGTAGTTAATAAAGCAAAAATGAGATAAAGTGAAATCACAAAACACTCCACGAACTAAAAAGAAGGCAGAAAAAGAGGAAAATGGAACAAACAGTAGGAACAAACAGAAAACAAATAGCAAGATGATAGTCTTAAACCTAGCCATGTCAATAATCATGTTAAATGTAAATGGTCCCAATTAAAAGACAAAGACTGTTGGATAGGATTAAATGAGCAAGACCTAACTATATGCTTCTTACAAGAAATGTATTTAAATATAAACAAATGGGTTAAAATTAGAAGTATGGTATGGAAAATGTGCATTGTGCTAACACTAGTCACTAATATCATAGCAAAGAAGAGTGTTACCAGGGATAATCATAGAGCTCAAGTCATTGAAAGGACATAAGAATCTGAATTGTTTAACAGAGTGAAGTACACAAAGCGAAATCTGTTAGAGCTGCGAGTGGAAATAGACAAATCTACAATTGCAACTGGTTATTTCAATATCCCTCACTCAATAAACGATACAAGTAAATACAATGTCAGCAAAGATCCAAGAGAACTCAGCAACACAATCACACACTTTTACCTAATCAACATTTACAGGACACTCTACTTAATAACAGCAGAATATATATGATTTTAAGGTGCACATGGAATCTTTACCAACACAGACCAATTCTTGGCCATAAAATATGTCTCAGTAAATTTAAAAGGATTAAAGTCACACAAAGTATGTTCTCTGACAACAATGGAATTAAATTAGAAACCAAACAACAGAAAGATATCTAGAAAAATCCCCAAATATTTAACTGAACAACATATTTCTAAATAACTCTCAGATCAAAAAAAGAAATCAAAAGGGAAGTTAAAAAGTATTTTGAGCTGAATGAAAATGAAAACACAACATATCAACATCTGTGACATGCCACTTACGTGGCAGTTATGGAGAAATTTATAGCATCAAAGGCCTATAAGAAAAGATGAAAGGTCTTAAATGATCTCAGCTTCTACTTTAAGAAACTAGAAAAAGAACAAATTAAAACCAAAATAAGCAAAAGAAAGGAAATAAAAAACTGCTAAGTCGAAATCAATGAAATAGAAAACAGATAAACAACAGAAAAAAATCAATGAAACCAAAGGCTGTTTCCGTAAGATCAGTAGAATTAATCAAATTGATGAGGGGAAAGAGAGAGGAGTCACAAATGATTAATATCAGGAATGAGAGAGGTGCATCACTGCAACATCTATAAGCATTAAAGAGAAAATACGAGAATATTAGGAACAGTTCTATGCCAATAAATTTCACACTTAGATAAAATGGATAAATTCCTAGAAAGATACAAACTACCAAAACTCACTAAAGAAAAACTAGGTAAATATCTATTAAAGAAACTGAACTTGTAGTCAAAATCTTCTCACAAAGAAACTCCAGCCCAGATTATTTCAATGGCAAAATCTACCAAACATATAATGAAGAAATAACAGAGTCTACATCAACTCTTCCAGAAAACTGAAGACAAGGGAATACTTCTCAACTCATTCTGAGTCCAGCATTACCCTGCCACCAAAGCCAGACACATATATTACAAGAAAAGAAAACTACAGCTCAATATTCTTTATAAACATATATGAAACATTTTAAAATTTCTTTAGGAACTGGAATCCAACAATACACAAAAAGATTTTATCCCAGGAACGCATCATTGGTTTAACATTTGAGAACCGATTAATATAATTCACCATGTTAACAACTAAAAATGAAAAACCATATGATCTAGGAATCGAAGAGAACTTCCTCAACCTGATGTAGGGCATCTCTAAAAACCTACAAACATCATATGAAATAGTGAGACACTCAAGAACTAGAGTTCAGGATCTAGATCAGGAACAAGGTAGAATAGCCTGTTCTCACTTCTACTCAACATTGTACTGGAAGTGCTAGCCATTGCAATACGAAAAAAAATGCATCTAGACTGTCTTTATTCTTAGATGACGTGATTGACTTTAGAAAATCCAATGGAATCTATAAAAATTGCTAAAAGAACTAATAAATGAATGTAGAAAGGTCACAAAATGCAAGTTCATCATACAAAAATTCAATTGTATTTCTATACACTAGCAATGAACAACTGGAGGTTGAAATGTAAATAACAGTACCACCAAAAAGATGAAATACTTAGGGATAAATCTGACAGAAGACATGTGACACTGGTACATAGAAAATTAAAAATCTTGCTTACAGAAACTATAAATGGAGATATATACCTAGTTCATCGATAGGAAAATTCAGCATGAAGATGGCAATTTTCCCAAAATTGGGATTCACCCAATCCCAATCCCAATCAAAATTCCAGGGGACTTTTTCTTTTGGTAGAAACTGAAAAACTGATGTTAAGATTCCTATGGAATGTGAAAGACCTGGGATAGCTAAAACAATCTGAAAATGCAGAACAAATGAAATGAAAATGCAGAATAAACGAAAGCAAATGCGCACACAAAGACTTCTGTCTACATGTTCATAGCTGCTGCATTTGTAACTGCCAAACACTGGCAACAACCCAAATGGATAAGACCGTGACGACGTGCCTCCGGATGGAATACTACTCAGCAATAAAAAGGGACATTTTATACATGCAACAACATGAGCGCCTCTGAATACAATTACGCTGAGTGAAAGAAGCCAGTCAAAAGAGCGTGTAGTGTATGGATCCGCTTAGCCAAGACTCTAGGAAATGCAAACGTCTATCGGGACAGAAAGCAGACAGGCGATTGCTGGGGGGGGGGGGGGGGGG
>JAQZBX010043861.1:0-21544 GCA_029593785.1 Cabassous unicinctus
ATTATAAAATGATATTCCAACTCTGTCATTCCTACTTTATTTAATAGCTAGAAAACTTCTATAGTGAGAAACTCCCCCTCTTTCAACTATTTGGCTTTCCTGAGGTACATTTTACAAGGAAAAGGTAAGGAAAATGCTTGATTATCTTCCTTTAGTTTATCAGATTTAAAAAAAATAATGAGGTAGTTCCCTAGCATCCTCCAAAAATGACCAATGAAGTACGTTTTAGAAAACTCATAGATTTAAACATATTTGATGTGTTTCAATCCATTGCAGTTATTATCCTTGTTGATATTCAAACCATTCGTCTTAGCTTGGTGAATGCTTATTCAGCTTGGTTCCTGGGTGCTTCTGACAATAGATAGTAGTTGTTGATGTTCCAGGCTTGTCTTTTTCTTCCCCTGCCTTCAACCTACAATCAACTATGTCTCCAAGGAATCTTGTTTTCTTTAGTGGGAAAGAGTATTTCAAGACCACAGTTTGGGCACCAGGGGTGTTCTCTTTATTCTTCAGCCAGTTTGAATGATTTGCTGTCTTGTAATCTAGACTTTAACTGGAATTCTCAGGGTTTTTACCAAAATAAAGCAATGAAGAAGCAAATCTGATCCCATAAATTTGATTTTAAATCTCCCTTGCATTAGACCACAGTGCCAAGACAATTCAATAGGGGAAAGAATAGTCTTTTCTCAACAAATGATCTAAGACAACTGGATATTTACACACAAAAGAATGAAGTTGGATCCCCTACCTCACAGCATATACAAAAATTATAATAGGTCAAAGACCTAAATGTAAGAGGTAAAACTATAAACCTCTTAGAAAAAAGCATAAGCATAAATCTTGTGACTGTGGATCAGGCAATTATTTCTTATACATGATGCCAAAAGCACAAGCAACAAAAGGAAAAAGAAATGAATGATGCATCATCAAAATTTAAAACTTTTGTGCTTCCAAGGACACCATCAAGAAAGTGAAAAAAACCCACAGAATCAGAGAAAATGTTTGCAAATTATGTGTATATCTGATAAGGGACTTGGATCTGGAATATATAAAGAACTCTTCCAATTCAATAATAAAAAACACCAGTAACCCAATTTTTTTAATTGGCAAAGGATCTGGATAGACACTTCTCCAAAGAAGAGAGACATACAAATATGGCCAATAAGCACTGAAAAGATGTTCAACATCATTAGCCATCATAGAAATGCAAATCAAAATCACAGTGAGATACTACTTCACGCCCACTTGGATGGCCACATTCAAAAAGACAGATCATAGCAAAAGTTGAGGATGTGGAGAAATTATAAACCTCATATGCGCTAACAGGAATGTAAAACCGTGCAGCTGCTTTGGAAAACAGTTTGGCTGTTCCACAAAAGGCTAAACATAGTTACCATATGACCCAGAAATTTCACTCTGAGGTGAATGCCCAAGAGAAATGAAAACATATGTTCATGCAAAAACTTGTATACAAATGCTAATAGTAGCATTATTCATAATAGCTAAAAAGTGGAAACAGCCCAAATATCTATCAGCTGATAAAATGGTAAATAAAATATAGTGTAGCCATACAGTGGAATATTATTCAACAATAAAATGAAATGAAGTACTGATACATGCTACAACATGGATGAATCATGAAAACATTGTACTAAGTGAAAGAAGGCAGTCACAAAAGACTCTCTAGTTACTAAATGATTCCATTTATATGAAAAGGTCCATAAGAGGAAAATCTATAGAGTCAAAGTAGATTCATGGTTGCGTAGGGCTGGGAGAGTTGGAAAATAATGGGAAGAGACTGCTAATGAGTACAGGATTCTTTTTGGGTGATAAAAATGTTCTAAAATTGATTGTGGTGATGGCTGCACAACTCTGAATATACTAAAAACCATTGAATTGTATGGTATGAGAATTATATCTCAATAAAGCTGTTTTATATATATACATATATATACATATACATATATATATATATATATGTATATCCCCAGTTTCCTGGTACCTCCAGGACATGAGGCAACATTCATTCATTCATACATTCATTCAACACACATTAACTGGGCACCCACTCTTCATGAATTGTTATTCATTTATTCAACAAATATGTATTGACTGCCTACCCTGTGCCAAGCACTATTCTCTACATTAAGGATCCAACAAAACATACAAAAAAAAAATCCCTTGTGGCATTTACATTTGTTATCGGATTCGGTGTCTAGGTTATTGGCTTCATTGCGAAAAAGAATTCAAGGACAGCCACAAATCAATAAGGCAGGCAGAGAATTTATTAGGGAGTAAAGCAAGGGAGCGAAAGTACACCTTCAGAGTTGAAGGTGGGCATCCTCAAGGGAGAGAAAGGTGAAGTTCTGCCCTGGGGTCCCCTGTTTTATGGGGGTATGGGACTCCTGGGTCTGCACTAAGCAAGGTCTTAGGATGCAGAGACCCAGGGGTGTGGGGTGCCTACAGGTGTGTGTGGGGGGGAATGTCCAGTGACGATTGGCTTCTGGCTGCTGTCCATGACCTCTGCAGGGCGTGTTGACTAGTGGTGATCAGCCTCTGGTCACTGTCCACGAGGCATGAGGTAACCTGAAAGCTAGGTGGGGTGGGTGGTGCTGGGGCCCCTCTTGCCCCTTCCCCCTTTGCTGGCTGCCTTCTGATAACACAGCCTCTGAGGTGTGTGCTATGAGCTGCGCCTTCCTAACTTGCCTGTGTGACTCAGCAGGCTAATGCTAGCCAGTAGGCCAATGCCTCAGTTCCTCTTACCAGGCTTATTAGGTTTTCTGTCCCCTCCTCCTTAGGTCTCTATTCTATCCTTCCTCACATTCATGTGGAGGGAAACAGATCACAAACAAAATATATGAGAGGATTTCATACAGTGTAATACATTTGAAGGTAATCAGTGCTATGGATAAAAATAAAGCAGGGAAAGGGGCTGACCAACAGGGAGAATAGAGGGGAAGGGGCACAATTATAAATAGGTCAGTCAGCAAAGGCCTCACTGAGAAGGTGACACTTGATCAAAGACATGAAGGAGGTGGGGGAGTGAACCACACAGGTCTCTGGGGGATAACATTCCAAGCAGGGGAAGTAGCAAATGCAAAGGCCCTGAGGTGACTATGCCTGCTATTCAAGGAATATCCAGGGGAGTGGAATGAATAAGAAGGAAAATAGGAGGAGATGAGCTTAAAGAAACAAGGGGAGGGAGAGCCTCTGCTATTCTCTTGAAGTAGAGCATAGTGCAGTGTGTACATATAGGAGTGGCAAGAGATAGTTCTGGACCACGGTTCCATGAGGGGTGCATATGCAGCTTGCATGGTTTCAGGATAAGGGCTACAGTCAGAGGTGTACTGCACCGGTGAGATCCGACTGTCGAATTTTCAAGACTTGAGAATCAGTTGGTAAGTGCAGTTATTATTAAAAATTACATTATATAAATGTACAATTAAATAAATCGTATTTACAGCAAAGGCAGTAATTCCTCACACCTTCTCAATTATTTTACTACATTTTACTATTATCCAGGCTCTTGAGGTTAATTCCATCTATTGTGTGTATATGGTAGAAATGCTTTTAAAAGGTGTGCTACTACACCCCACTTCCCAACTCCAGGTTTAGTGACATCACATTGGTAGCTCGAAATGAGCCACAGTGGGAGTATTTACATCTGGAAATTGGTAAATGTTACGTATCAGGGCTTGATTTATTATTTTCTTGGTTATCTAGACTTAAGAAAATGTTACTAATGCATATTTAACTTTAAAATGTCATGTCTGGATTCATTACATTGTGAATACAGCAAAAACTTGGGGAAATATTCTTCTAATATTCAAAAACTATGTCTAGTTCAGCAAAGAAGTTCTTCACCTCACTGATGACATTGATGAGCTAGTGAAATTCTGCCAAATGTCTTCATTGCTTCACTTTCATCTTATCAACATTCTTGTGTGTTCGTTTGTCAATTCCAACCACAGTTTGGCTACACATATTATACAAGAGTTCAGGGTAAAGCAATGAAAGCACTTTTAGGGAAATCAATTGGCTACATGGAATTTACAAAAAAGGGTGCTGTGTATTTTCTTACTCTTTATAAATTTTGTGCTACAAATCCTTTATATCAGTAAGACTTATAATAAACTTATAAAAGAATATACATTTATTTTTCCAGAGAGCTCAACTTTACCAGCACACGTCTGGGTATACTCCAATCTCAAATGCAATTTTACAGATCCTGGGGCTCAGGCAGATAGAGGGGAGAGAGGCCTCTTCAGAGCAACCAACCAAATGAAAGGGAGGGAACACTTTCAAAATCGTTCTTCTCTAGAATTCAGAGCCAGCCAGACTGGAAGCCAGGAATTCCTTTGTATTTATATTTATGATTACCTTCTATTTTCGGTAGATGATTCTAGTTCTCCATTTATGGTAGTAATAGAGTTTCCTTTTCAAACAATATTGTTTAAAGTATAAAAAATAATTCACTTCAAGAATAATATAAAGTAAATAATAATACTGATCATACAAAGAAGTGACCACTAATGGTGGTCTGCAATGACTGCAGTTTAGGAAATTCTAACCCAGTGGTTAGGACCCCAGCTTTTGGAGACATATACTTGTGCTCAAATTCAGACACTCCTAACAGATGATGGTGATGGGTGTACAACATTGGGAGTGTAATTAATGCCACTGAAGTGTATACTTAAAAGGGGTTAAAGTGGGAAATGTTATGTTTTTATGGTACCACAATAAAAATTTTAAAAACAAAATTCAGACGCTCCTAATTACCTCTAGCTGTGCGAACTTAGCCTCAGTGTCCCTCCTTGTCTGTAAAACGGGAAGGTGCCTATTCCAGAGGGTTGTTGTAATGACTCAGTGAGGTTCAGGGAAGCCCAGGGATGACTAAGAAGGGGCTCTGGAAGGAAGCTTGTTCCGGGCCTGGTCTCCTCCCTCACCAAACGCTAGGCAATGTCTTCAACCTCCTCTCTCTGACACGTGTAAGATAAGAAAATATACGCGTAGGTGCACGCGCACACACACAGGCTTTGCCTTCCGGAGTTGACTCACCACCGCAGTGAGAACCCCCTCTCCTGCCCATTCTCCATGACCATCACCATTGCGACCACCCGCCCCTCCTCCCTTTGCCCTCCTCCGCCGCCTCCGTGGTCTGATATTGCTTTGGCTTCTGTTTGCCCCAGCAGCTGGTTCATGCAGGAAGCCAGTACCCTGACAGAATGGGATAAAAATCACCATCACCCCCATCACAGTTGATAATATGAGTTTTGCATTTTCTCATCTTTTTTTTTTTTTTTTTTAACTTCCCTGGAGGGTTTAAAGGGCATTTTGGAAGTAGAAAACACAGTTTAATAGTTAAATACTGTGAACTATTGTAAGAGTTTTCGTCCCTGCTGTATTGGCTCCCAGGCAAATCAAACAGCGCAGAGTTTAAGTGAAAAGGCCCTATGGTTCTACCAGGTCCTTTCAGCCTTAGCCCCCAACACAGCCCTCAGTGCCATATATCTGGCCCTCTGTCAGGTGTACAGCATAAAAAGAGAAAAAGGTCCCTGTCCCTGCCCTCAAAGAGTTTACCAGCTAGTGGGGAGGACCAGTCCTTTATGATGAACACCTTCCTGTTCTCAGATTGCCCTCCTCTGTGTTAGGCTGTTTTGCTAACAAGAAATGGAGGCTCAGTCAAGTCTTCAAGTAACAGGCATTTATTGTAAAAATAATAATAACGTAACCACACTGGCCAACATTTTGTTGCTACACCGGATCCTCCCTCCACCCTTGAGCCCTGCTCTGTGCGCTGGCAGGCTGACCTCTAGAATTTTGTATTTTTGTTTTCTTTTCTTTTCTTATTAGAGCAGTTGTAGGTTTACAGAAAAATCGTGCAGAAAGCACACAGTTCCCATGTACCCCTCTGACCTCTTGTTTTGCATCCACCTAACTGTCTTGCTCTTTGGCCTCCAGATGGATTAGCATTTGGGTGGCAACTGGGCAGGAGATCAGAGCAAGGAGGGAGAGAGGGCTTAGGGCATGAATGAATCTCCTCTGTGCCTGCCCTGTAAGACCAGGCTGGTACAGCTGCACTCCTATACAGAGCCCTGCAGTTCCTGTCTGCCACCTTGCGCTACCCCCAGCCCCCATCAGGCCTGGGAATGTATAGGCTCCCTGCTCTTACTAGCCCCTAGGGTGCCCCACCATCCTTGGTCAGTTTCCCTTCATCTTACCCACACCCTTGTAAATAGTCCTTACACTCCCCTCATTTACCCAGTTTGATTGTCCTACTCAGATCCAGATTGCTACATGCTAAAGGAGTGCTTAATATATTCCAGGCTCTTCTATGCAGTCTGTATCCATCATTTAATCATCATTACCCTATGAGGTAGACACCAATATTAATCAGCCCTAGTTTACAAAAGAGGACACTAAGGCACAGAGAGGTCAATTACTTGCCCAAGGTCACACAGTAGGAAGTAGCAGGGCCCGGATCCCAGCCCAGGCAGTATAGCTCCTGACGCTACTCGGCATTAGGATATATAAGGGAATAGGAAAGTGTATGTCTATTTTTGCTTCCTGGGAGCACAGGAACAGCCACACAAGTAGGTTTGTGGGAATCTGCAAGGTATTTCAGAAACAGAAGTATCATCCAGGATCCACCGAGGATCCTGATTCTCTCTATCTCACAGCTCCTGTTGCTGCAGCAGTTTTGTGACTCAGCGACAGTTGCTCTGCTTCTCCTGCCACCAGCACCTGCTTCTCTGTGCCTTGTCTCACCCTTGCTTCGCTGTGTGTCCTTCAGTTTCTACACTCCACCAGCTGCTGCTGACTCCACGTCCCCAAGCAACAGTCTGATTCAGCCACATCCCAGGTGGTCTGCCCCCACTCCATAGGCCACTAGCCTGTCCCTGATTCAGGAGCTGCCTGGTTACCACCAGGGATAGGGTCAATGGAAAGAGCCCACCAGACCCAGGACAGAATTGTTTATGGCAAAGAATGCAGAAACACACACCAGTGACAGCAATGGGAGATTGTGCCGCCTGCAGCAGAGGCATGGGCATTCCCATGGGGGGGTGACAGATACACCCTTCTGTCCCCCTCCCAACTGTTCTGGAGACTCTGGCTGCCTGCCTGCTCTCCCCAGGAGCAAGAAACCGATGCAAAACAATCCCAGCACATTATTGTAAGACTAAGAGAGGCAAGACTCAGTTTTGCAGGGGCACCCACAGCAGGCTCAGGCCTCAGGCCTGTCCAAGGTCCATGCCTGCAGGTGTCCACCCCTGGTCAGCCAGCTATGGTCAGGCTGGAAGGGCCACGTGGTACAGTAGTATAGAAGCAGGCCAATGCCACATCAGGAGATGCCAAGGGCCCCTGCTCTGTCCTCTCTGGGCTGGCAGGCTCCTCCACAGCACATGCCTTAGGCACCCTCCACTCTATCTCCCTGAACTTCCCAGGGTTCCCAAACACACGGTGTTCTTTCATGACTCTGTCTCTGCCCAGACCACACCTCAGCCCAGAAGGTCTTTCCCAGCCTTCCGGCAAACTACATACTACTCATCCTTTAAAACACACTCCTGAGGTTAGCAGATGTGGCTCAAGCAATTGAGCTCCCACCTACCACACGGGAGGTCCCGGGTTCAGTTCCTGGTGCCTCCTGGAGAACACGAGCAAGACAGCAAGCTGGTGCAGTGAGATGACACAACAAGATGATGCAACAAGATGATACAACAAGGAGACACAAAGAGGAAACACAATGAGAGAGACAACAAAGCAGGGAGCAGAGGTGGTTCAAGCGAATGAGCACCACCCTCCCGCATGAGAGGTCCCAGGTTCAGTTCCAGGTGCTTCCTAAAGAGAAGACGAGCAGACACAGAAAGCACACAACAAATGGACACAGAGAGCAGACAGCGAGTGCAAATGGTGGGGTGGGGGGAGGGGGGAGGAAACCTGAGAAAACATAACCCTCAGATACCCCAAACTGAATGAGCTGTCCTGTCCTCTGTGTTCCTCTCCTTGGTTCTCTGGAATAGCACTCGCCATGTCACACTGCCATTTTTTTAGCTGCCTCCTGTCTTAAACCATGAGCAACTCAAGGGCTCTTTGTTGGCATCTGATTGCTTTTTATATTTTAGGGTGCTTCTCCAGACCAGGAACACAATAGATGTTCCCCAAATGAGTGTTAAAGAAATGAATAGGTGAAGAGCCAGGAACATAATACAAAAATAGCCAATAGGATGGTGACTCTTGCTTGCCTCTGGTGGCCCCCAGCAAGCACTGGAGTCAAGGCTTGAGTGCAGTTTATTTAAGAGAGTGATCCCAAGGGACACTCCCCAGCGAGGAACTGGGGAGAAGGGAACAGGCAGGAGGGAAGGCCAGCACAAGATGCCTTATCAGCTCTCCTGGCTGGGGGCAACTGGGGCTCAATCCTGCTGGGGACTTCCTAGCACTGTGTAGACAGACCTAAGAATTGCCCCCCTGAGGGCGTCTTCACCCACCAGCTCCCATCCCCTATTCCTCAGAGGTGGCTCCTTGGCATGGTACTTCCCTCACACATCCAGGAGACAATCAGGAGGCAGGTGGTCCATGTCCCACACCACAGGGTCAGGGACAGGCCGGGAAGAAAGTGAGCTAAAGCAAGGGCTTTCAGGCCACACCTGCACCAAGCTGGCAGCACTGCGGCTGCTGCGGCAGCAGCAGTGGCTGGAGGAGTGGGCGGGCCAAGATGATGTAAAGTATCCACACCATCAGGTTTGTATAAAGAGTAGGCGATGTTAAAGCTGGAAAAGCAGGTGAAGGGTTTTGCAGAATATCAGTCCAGCATTACAGCTTTATTTGGTAGGCTACCGGGAGTCACTGCGGACTATTTTTTAATGCAATGCAGTAATATAAACGGCAGCACTAAGAAGCGCCTTGATTAGTTTTAGCACCCTCCCTCCATAAACCCAGGCAGCCCTTCCACAAGGCTAAGCCCCTGCTGTGTGTTACTGTCTCTCTACCTTTCCATGAAGAAATCCCAATATTTGGTTCTTTGTGTGTGTCTTTAAGATCTAAAGAAAGAGGCACTTGGGAACCTTTAAGAAAGAAACCAGACAGCAGGTCTTCCTCGTTGCAACCAGAAGGGTCTTCAGATGATGGAGAAGTAGTCAACTGCATTCTAATTTCCAAAAAGGCTTAGAGAAATGGTGGGGAAACAACAACAAAAAGGCAGCAAATGTGAAAGGAATCAAGAGGGATGCATTTTTTCTGGATGGTACATGGGTGGCAATGATACTAATTTTTTTAACAATCCCATCAGGACATTTGCACAATGAGAGCTGGCCTTTAAGACATCTTAAATTTCATCTCTGATGTGTTCACTGCTCCCAACAGCATGGGAATTGCTCCTCTATTTTCCCTTTGATTCTGGTGTCACCTTTATATGAATATCTTCAGTGGTTCCTTTTTTTTTTTGTCTTTCCATGGTAAATCAGATTTTCCTGAACAAAGATCAAAGGCAAGATGAGAGATTAAGACTGATTTTCTTGTGTGAGTCAGAGCCTGGATCACCAAACAGTTCAGGAAGTGTTTTGAACAGTGATGACACTACTGAGACACGATTATAGCATTCTGGTGTGATGTTTAATTAAAACTTTTCATTTGATCAAGGGCACTGTCACTGTTGGTGACAGTGTAAATTACCCATCACCCAGAAATACTGCTTATGGGAATTTATCCTAAGGAACTAACAAAGAATGTGGGTTAAGGTTTAGTTACAAGGACAGTCACCAGACTGCTCTTTAAATTAGCAAAAGTTTAGCAACAGCCTATATTCCCCCAAAGAGGCAGATTAGTAAAATAGGGATAGTATGGGAAGCAGATGTAGATCAAGTGGTTGAGCACATGCTTCCCATGTAGAGGTCTGGGGTTCGATCTCCGATACCTCCTAAAAACAAACAAACGAAAAAAACCAACTCTCGTTGGGGAGCAGATGGAGCTCAGTGGTTGTGTGCCGGCTTCCCATGTATGAAGTTCTGGATTCAGTCCCCAGTGCCTCCTTTAAAAAAAACTGAAAAATAAGGATAGTACTGTCATACAATAGGATACTATGTCCCAAACTGCCATAAATGTAAACACTTTTTTATATTATACTCTGACATAAAGTAAAAGGAATTTGTAGTATTTCCCAGGGAATACTAGGTAGAAGGGATTCTAAGTATTTTAAAAGTTCTTTTTGCTTGCTTTTTCCATAATGAGCACTAACTGCTTTTGTAACATGGAAACAATAATTAAAGAAAGTCCACTGGGGGAGGCCCATTTTAGAGTCCCGTTGCTCATGCACAAAGTGGTCATAATTTCCCTCTTTTTCCAGCTTCAGCTCATGGAGCAGTTCAGCGCAGCATTTATCCATCTTCACAGAGGACATGCTAAACATTGCAAACTGCTGGGAACACAATGATAAATGAACTACAGTCCCTGTCCTTGAGGGACTTATATCGAGTGGAGACGTACAACTCAATAGAAACTCATCAGATACCTCAGGGAAACCTAGGGTTTGAAGCACAAAGTTTGGGAGCCACTGGTTTAACCCACTTCTGCAGAAACCATCATCTTCCTCTGAAGACTCTATTGAAGAGCCTCTGAGGACCTTGCATTATTTATTACTTAATCTCTAAGGTAGGATTCCTGATTATTCCTGAAAATGGTGGCTCTTCTTTGAAATGGGCTCTGTTCTTACTTAGAAGGTGTTTCCTCATTAGATATGGCTTTCCAGATGAAAGTTGCTGAGGAGAGGAAGGAATTGCCTCCAAGTTTATAGGCTTCCCAGAGACTGTATATCATATTATAAAGTGCTTTTTAAGGTAGCACTACACCAATGCAGGCTTTCAAACTCCTCCCATCAGAGCCTCCCATCAGAGGCAGCAGGTCACAGGAGAAACTGGGTGTTCTCATGAGAACTGGTGTACCTAGAGTACAGCGTGTGATAAAACGGTTATATTCCCTCTTCATGGCAGGCACAAGTAGGTAGAATCTGAGTAAGACCGCAGCTACCCTTCCAGAAGGAATTCCCTCTGATATAGTAATAATATTTTCCTCCTATAGAAGAATACTACAAGACACTATATTAAAGGACGACATTTCATTTCCTTTAATACGAGACATTTTATATCTTCCGTTCTGAGTTTCAAAAACGCTGATTTTTTAAAACTTGCAATTGCATATTGCCCCCTCGCGTCTATCTGTATTATTGCACCCTGTTGTAATTGCGCTAGAGAGGAGCGGAGGGAGGTCTGCACTCCCTCACCTTCCCAGAAGGGGAAAAATAAATGATTGGATGTGTGATGGATCTGTCAAAAGCACACAAAGAGGCGCATAAATTGTGAAACGTAAGTCATGGCTCTATTTTTTCTGTAACAATATAGAATTTGCTAATTTTTTTCAGGATGATAGTAATAGTTAATGTTGATTTGATGTTTACCATGTGCCAAGCCCAATGCTAAGTGCATTGCACATACTCCTCATTTAACCCTCACAACAGCCCTAAGAGGGGAGGACCATTAGTTACTCTGAGCTTGTACAGTGCCCCACAATTCAAGGAAGGGGGCACATGAAATTTCTCAAACAAAGCAAAATCAAGGGCATATGATCTGCAGAGAGACAAATATTAGAATGAAGAACCACGTGCCTACAGCAGGGTCAGTCCTCTTTGTGGTTGTTACATTACTCGTTAATGTCTGGGGGGAAGGTGCTTTCAGTTTACCCTAAAAGTAAACCATTCCTTTTCTTTCTTTTTTAAAAACAGTTTTATTAAGATAGAATTCACATACCATATACTTGACCCATCTAGAGTGTACAAATCAATGCTTTTTAGTATGTTCACAGAGTTGTACACCACAGTCAAGTTTAGAACATTTTTATCACCTCAAAAAGAAACCCTGAACCCATTAGCAGTCCCTCCCTATTACTCCCTGGACATTTCATGTAAATGGGATCATACAACACATGATCTTTTGTATCTGACTTCTTTTACTTAGTATAATGTTTCCAAGATTCATCCCTGTTGGAGCATGTATTAGTACTTCACTTCTTTTTATTGACAAATAATATTCCATGAATGAATATGCTACATTTATCAGTTGATGGGCTTCTGATGGGGGTTGTTTCCAACTTTGGGCTATTATTAATAATGCTACTAGGCACATCCATGCACACATTTTTGTGTGCACATATGTTTTCAAGTCTCTTGGGTATACACCAGGGAATGGAATTGCTGGGTCATACAGTAACTACGTTTAACTATTTGAGGAACTGCCAGGCTGTTTTCCAAGGCAGCAGCACTGTTTTACACTCCCACCAACAGTTCATGAGAGCTCCAATTTATCTACATCTTCACCAACATTTGTTATTTGTCTTTTTGATTATAGCCATCCACAAATGGTAGCTCATTGTGGTTTTGTTTTGAATTTCCTTGATGGCTAATGATGTTAAGCATCTTTTTTTTTTTTTTTTTTTTATGAAACCATTCCCTTTTTTTTAGGAAGTACCAGGGATCAAACCCAGGACCTTGTACATGGGAAGCAGGTGCTCAACCACTGAGCTACATCCACTCCCCAAAACCATTCCCTTTTGGCACCAGTAACACAGTAGCCATGCAGGCCAAATCAAATCAATGCCAACTAGACTTACATTAATTAACAATCTAAACAGTCCAGATAAAATACAAATAAGGAAAAATCTGAAGCGATGAAGTTGAAAATTCTGAAAATGCAAGTAATTAATTAATTTACTCATTTAACAAATATTTATCGGGCCCTGTTAGAGGCAAGGAACTGTCCTGGGTCCTGGGAACAGGGCAGACAGGTGGTCGGGGGCAGTCTCTGTTCTCATGGTGCCAAAATAGTCTAGGAGTGGGGAGGGCTGACATTAAACAACATTTACATAACTAATTCATTACAGTCATGAAAAGCTCGATGAAAAAGAGTAAAGGGGCTCTGAGACATGTAACAGACGATCCTCCCTTCATCGGGAGGCTCAGGGAAGAATTCCCAGAGGAAGTGAAGCCTGAGCGAGGAGCTCCAGGATGAGTTCACTGTCAGGAGAGAGGTGGTGTTGGGAGGAGGGCACTGGGCGGGGCAGGTTCGAGGGAGTGGAAACTGGGACTGCAGTGCTGCCACCTCGAGGTCGAGAGGTCTTTACGAGCTAGAGAGGCAGCCAGAACATGCAGGGCAGTAGGAGTTGTGTTTAGGGTTTTGATCTTTGTCTCATAAACAATAAAAAGTCGTTGCAAAGGGTTTTTAATTGGGAAGGCAATAGATTGGATTTGCACTCTGGCTACAGTTTGGAGAATGCAACGATAAGGCTGGATGTAAATCACTTCAGGAAGTGATTTGACTAATCCAGGCCAGAGATAAAGGTAATTTAGTTCTAGAGTGAGGGGCAGTGGAGAAGAACTGTGACAAGATTTGAAAGGTGATGAGGAAAATTGAAGAAACAGTGAATGATTCGATTTGGAGGTGAGGGAGTAGAAGATGTGAAGGATGACTCTTTTCAGGGGATAGGTGGTGGGGCCATGGACTTGGCTATGGGAACCCCAGGAAAGGAGCAGGCTGAGAGAGGGAAGAGCATGAGTTCATTTCAGAGTAGCTAAATTTAGGTAGCCAGGAAACACCAAGTGGAAGGGTGGAGTGGGCAGTCTGATACACGAGTTTGGGAAGGTGCACATTTGGGATCCTCAGAGTACAGATGGTAAATGTGGTGGTGGTAAAGATGAGCTTATTTAGGGCAAAGGGTGAGGAATCAGAAGAGAAGGGAGCACAGAGATGGGGCATGAGTCATTGCATGCCTTTTTTTAGGTCATACAGAAGAAGATTTGCCAGAGGAAGAGGTTGAGGAGAGAAATTTTAAAGGTAAATGAGAACTAGGAGAGTGTGGTGTTATTCAAGCTGAAGGATAAGAGAGTTTCAAGGAGAGGGATTGACAATATTGAAAACTGCTGAGAGGATATGTACAAAATGATAACTAAAAAATATCCATTGGATGTAGCAACACAGAGGTCACTGGTGACCTTAGCAGGAGCAATTATGGTTGAATGGTGGGGGCTGAAGTCAAACTGGCATGACATAAGGAATGTGTGGGAGATGAGGAAGTGGAAATAAGGCAGACAAGAAACTCCTTCAAGAAAGGTGGCAGTAAAAGGCAGAGAGATGGAAGTAGCTAGAAGAAGAGGTCAAGGAAGAGCTGCAATTAAGATGGCAAGATGCGGCATTTAAAACGTGGGTAAGAAGGCTGCAGGAGAAGAGGGGAAGATGAAGGAATAGAGAGGAGGCATAGCTGAGTGACAAAGAGGTCTATTCTGGTGCCACCACCTGCTGCCTGTGTGGCTTTGGGCAGAGAATCCAGCCTTTCTAGGCATCAGTTCCTCATCTGTAAAGTGGAGAAGAAAACAGAAAAAAAGATGGAACTACTACACCAGACTGCTGGGAGGGTTAAATAGCAGAATGCACGGAAAGGGCCGAGGTTTGGATTCCAAAGCCACATTGGTGATCTTCATCCCTCACCTGCTCTTTGTCTCTTTGTTCTCTCTTCATTCCCCCTAGCAACTACCAGAGAGTTGAACTATAGCTACAGTTAAAAATAAATGTGAACATATGCTCACCAAAAGTTTGTACTAGAAAGTTCAGAGCAGCATGATTCATAATAACCTCACACTGGAAGGGACCCAAGTGTCCATCAACAGAAGAATGGATAAATAAATTATGGTATATTCACACAATGAACACTGTATGGTGACAAGAACGCACAATTTGCAACTACACACAGCAATAAGGAAGAAAGAAGCCAGATACAAAAGAGTACATATTGGATGATTCCATTTATATAAAGGACAAAAGCAGACAAAACAAGTTGATATTGTTAGAAGTCAGGGCAGTGATTCCCATTGGGGGGTGGGGGTGGGTAGTGGATGGAAGGAAGGGGGGGCTATAAAAGGAGACTTTCCGGGGGGGTGCTGCTAATGTTCTGTTTCTTGATCTGGGGCTGGTGACATGTTCATTTGTGCCAATTCATTGAGCTACGAACTCCAATATGTACTTTAATAAGAAGATAAACATTAAATAAAGTACCAAAAAAGGATATTTTTGGAAAAAAGTACTGCTTGGCACTCTCCACATCCACCTTTCAAATTCAAGTTCCTTTAGCAGGTCAGTGAAGTAAGTGCTTGCTTTCTGAAATGCAAAGCAACCATGGGATGTTGCATTGTTCCTACAAAGACAAAAATCTCAGGCTTATATTACCTATTAAGTAAAGGTGTTTAAGCATCACCACTTTTCGGAGGAAAAAAACCCTCATGTCTTCCTGGGATTTAAGGTTCTCCATTTAGTGCAGGTCAGGACATCCTGCATGGGCAGCTTTAAAGGAAGGGTCTTGCCAACTTAGCCTGGGAGAGGGAAAGGGAGTTCCCCATCACTTTGTCAGCCCAGGCAGTTTCATCTACTTATTTGAACCAGCATCTAACTGTCAAGAAGCTGGCCTGACTCCCTCTACAAAACACTTGCCCAGAAAACTAGTGGCATTAGGATGGACAGTTTACTCTCCTCGTGACAGATCTGAATCAGGAATGCATCAGAGACAATACTGGCAAGTGGCTACAAGTGGCTACAATCCCACCTGGCCTTCCCCTGCCTGGGTCCTTGACCTTATTTTTCTATCCATTCAGAGTCTTTGCCCAGATTTTTGACAGAATGATTTGAGTGGCCTACCTCTGAATGTAATATCAAGAAACTTGATATAGATGGTAATAAAGCTGAAAAAAAAAAGAAACTTGAGTTTTCTCTTGAATCTGTACCTCCAGCTTGTTTCCACCAGATTGGATCCCCTCTGATTTGAGAAATCTAGAGCTGTACTGGATGAGCCACGTGCTCCTTGGGATTTGACCTGAATGGCAGCTTCCTCCCTGCGCCTTGCTTCCATCCTTGCTTGTTTCACGTTGCTTGTTCCTCTCACACATGGGCTCCTCCCTGCTTTTCCAGTTTTGTCCCCTAATGTCCCATCAAGGGCCCTGTGAGAGTGCAGGGTTAAACATCACCCTTCCTCCTCTTGTCTGCTCAGTGCCACTTGGACTTGAAAATAAAACAACCCAACCTTAGCAGCTATCAATAACCGAAAATGAGACCAATAAATAGATTCCATCTAGTTTTTAGCACTTTCCTCAGGAAACAATTATTTTTTCATTTTGATCTGTTCTTGTTTTCAATTCCATTCTATAAACTAGCATATAGGAATCCAGTTATCTTATTTAATAAATTCAATATCTTCCCTAAAATAAAAAAGTAAGCAACTAATTAAATTGTGTTCCATCTTGTCTTGAAGAACTAAGACTTATACTCACAAAATTCCCATTAAACATGAATAAAAACTATACAAATAATATGCCTCACATATCTTTGTGAAGTAAACATACCGTGAAATCTCCTTATCAAGGCTGCCTCATGTGAAGAGCTTTAAATAGTCTATACAGCCTATTCAATTAGAATTAGCAGGGGAGAGAGAAACTAGGTATTAGGAAATCAAAAGTAAAGTGATTATGTTCATCTGCATTAAGGAGTTTTACCTAGTTTTGACTGAAATAATCCCCTCAGTGGCACACAGCAATAAGGAAAAAAGAAGCCAGAGATACAAAAGAGTACATTCTGGATGATTCCATTTATATAAAGGACAAAAACAGACAAAACGAATCGATACTGTTAGAAGTCAGGAGTGAAGGATTCCAGAACTTCATAACTGAAAATGCAGAGCTCAATTACATTATCATTGCCATCCATACCTCTTTTTGTCAACTCTTAGAAGCAAAGCCAATTCAGGCTAGTTAGGCATAAGTTACAAGATTCTCAAAAGGTGGTCCCTGGGCCGGTAACCTCAGCATCATCTGGAAACCTCTTAGAAATGAAAATTCTCACTCCCACTCTAGACCTATTGATTCAAAATTCTGGAGGGTGATGCCCAGGAATCTATAATTTAACAAGTTTCCCAGGTGACCCTAATGCATGTTTGACAATCACTACTCTAATTCATCCTCCCCTAGCACACAGAAACATCAGGTCGCCTGACAGCAGGTGCTCCTCCTTTTTCCAAGATGTTGTTCACTGCCTCTAAATTAACCAAGGTTCATGATAGAAACTGTTAATTGTTCTTCAGAATCACTCTGCCCTTCTTCTGTCTACTAATATAAAATCACTGCCCACCCCCCACCCCCACACTCCACCACAACTTTTAGCAGGTCTCATGGCTTCCTAGCTGGAAACTACATTTCCAGTCTTCAAGTGCTTCTAGATACCACCATGCAATTAATTAGTTTGAATCAATAGTATGTGAATGGAAGTGATGTGTTTGATTTCCAGATTATAACTGTGAAAAATAAATAAAACACCTGGTTGCCCTCTTTCTTTTCCTCTCTCTGGAGGAATGCATATGAGATGCTGCTGGGCCAGCATTAACTATGAGTACGAGGACCATATCCTAGGGGATGGCAAAGTAAGTAAATGGAAGGAACTGGGTCCTTGGGTGACCATCGATTAGAGTTGCCCTTTTTCTGGACTGTTATGCAAGAGAGAAATACACTTTATTTTGTTTGAGCCTCTGTATTTTGGGTCTTTGTTACACCCACCTAGCTTGTACCTTCTTTAGAGGGCAGAACTTCCTTGCTAGCTTTTCCTTCCTTTCCTTTCCTAAGACTACTTCATGCACTCTTTCCCATTAATCCACCTTTTATTTATATGTCCATCTAAGACAGTTGGACTTCCAGTAATCATGGGCTAGGTAATTTGGACCAACCTTCTCACTGAGGACATCTACAAAAGTTAGACAAAAATACTTAAAGCAAACAAAAAATCTACTTAATGATATTGAAGAACTAGTTAGGCAGTTTAAAGTAACTAATGTAAGATAATTAAGAGAGGAATCCAGAGAAGTATGATCTGCATTTGTGCTTTGCTTGTTCTTTAGAATTTTTGCCAATTCTAGAATAGGTAATTTAGAGGCTGAGCAAGACTTTTTATTGCCTTGAATGGGCTAAGGGATGAAAAATGAGAGTGAAAGCCCACCAAGGGTGGGGGAAAGGTCCTGATAACCCCCACACTTCGTGTGTGAACTGAAATCCAGCTTTGAATCATGGTTATCAGTGAAATTGGATTAAGATCATCCTGGATTATGAGTGCTCTTTAGTGCCTTCCTGAAGCAAATGTAATTCCTTTCAGAAGAAGATTATATAATTCTAAACCTCTAGTTATTTGTACAAACAATTTTTTCAAATAACACCATCTGGCACATAGTACAAAACCACCAGGTATTTAAAGAGACAAGAATATGTAAACAACAATAACAAACTGAGCAGAAAAAAAAAATAGAAACAGACCTCAAGGGTTCTGGATATTGGATCTATCAGACATAGACTTAAAAATAACTCTGTTGTGTTGGTAACTAGCAGAGCTATTATATGAGTATGACAGTGGTTGAAAGGGAAAGTCTAAGGTCATGTATATTACTAGAAGGTAAGCTAAAAACTGTAACATGGGATTGTATAAGATAGTAAAACCTCATGTAAAACACGAATATGAATGATATAGCATAAATAAGGCTGTTTTTACAAAATATAAATATAAATATACTAGAAAGAAGGAAAAAGAATAGCATCTATGTACAGTAGAGGAAGCATAGAGAGACTGAGAGGAGATGAGTTTTGTTTGTTTTTTGTTGTTTATTATTATTTTTGGAATAATGAAAGTGCTCTAAGAATGATTGAAGGGATGAATGCACAAATATGTGATTACACTGAATACCATTGATTGTACACTTTATGCTTTATTAATATGTATAATAAAATTTATTTGTTTTAAAAAGAGAGAGAGATGTTCCAGATCTGCTAATGGGAGCCATGTCTCATCATCAGTTCCTATTGGATGGTCTTGCTCAGGAGTCAGCAAACTGCAGCCTGCAGGGCCAAATCCAGGCTGCCCCTGTTTTTGTAAATAAAGTTTTATTGGAAAACACATACACACACAAATAATAACTATGCTTAATGAGATCCCAATCTAATGACTAATAAACATGGAGGAATAAATGCCTGGCCTCTCCTCAATTTGGGACAATCCGAAGAGTCATCCCAGCTCCAGAGCTCCCCATAGCATTAGCCGAGGTCCTTCTAGTGGCTGCACTGCTCCTCAGCTGCTGCTTCTGCCAATTCCTGCTGCTTTTAGCTCTACCAAAGGTTTTGATCCCAAGAACACTCTTCTATAAACTTCTGTGCACCCTCCTCCTTCTCCAAATCTGCTTAATTGGAAAGCTGATCTGTGACAGTAGACCTCCACTGTTTACTCCCAGCAACCGCCATGGTCACACCTAGCAGTATTTGAGATGCAAATGTAGTTCAAAGGTTTCTCACTTGAACTCATGGTTGAATCTGAAAGATGACCAGTGATAACCTGAATCTGTGTCTTGACTCTTTCCAGGTGCAACACACCAAAACTGCCCTTTCAAATATAGCATACTGGTGCTCAATGACAAAACGAAGATGCATGTATGTATAGTGAACAGTGCACTCATTTCAACACGTGGAAAAACTTTTTGCCTGTAGTCTAGAAACGGGTAATCCCTCTTGGTCTCAAGTGGCAGTAGAAGAAGCCTTTGACCACGATGTCCTGCCACACTTGGTGTTCCAGCCATTTGTGATGTGGCTTGAGCTGCAGCTTACAAGACACACAAAGCTACTAGGCCACACTTAGGCAGAGTCAGTGGGAAACATGAGAAATTGTTGCTTGGATGTGCATGTATGTGTAGAAAATAGAGGCTAAGCAATCCTGTTTTAGAGCACATATATTGAATTCCCTTGTCAAAATTGTTTCATTTATTGCATGATGCAACTATTTTATTGTTTAATTAATAGTATTATATTTTCTAATGTACTCTTTCGGCAGTAATGATCTAAATGAAGTAGTGCTTTATTTAATAAAGCATTAAGTTAAGTACAGAAAAAAAAAACTATGCTTGCTATGCTAAAGGAGACAAAAGACAAGATTGAGAATTATAACAGAGGATTAAAAAATATAAAAAAGGATATGTCACCAGAATAAAAAATTTTAAAAATAACATAAAATTTTTTTTCTAAATTGTATCTATAAACTCATTGAAAGGATATGTAATGACTTTGGCAAGGACTAGAATATAGTTGATGTGATAGAATGAAAGATTTTCTTTTCAACTTTCAAATATTGTTGCTATTATGTACCAATGTAATAAACACTTAAAAATTTTAAAATTATATATATAAATATAAGGACAGAGCAGATATATATTTCAAAATAACCAAATAGAAATTCTAGAATTAGGAAAGAATGGGCCAATCCTGATTATGGAAAGAGGTTTTGAGAGGTTATCCTCATCGAAATCCCGTGGAATGGGTCCTCCACAAGAGTAGAGAGAAGATATGCTGGATATTTAAAAACAATCCACCAGATGCTTTATAACTACAAAGAGAGCATGGATAGCTAGTAATATTAAATAGAGGGAAACAAACTTTCCAAAGGTTTCCAAATAAATGTTATCCTTAGTGTGGCAGTTTGATATTATTGATGAATTCCAAAAAGAAATACTGATTATGTTTGCAAACTGGTCTGTCGGAGGTTTCACTTTTACTTGATTAAATAATGAGTAAGACTTCGATTGGGCCACATCAGTAGGATGAGTCCCTGCCCCCTTAGTGGGCAGGGGACTCCATAGAGAAGTCTACACCATAGAGAAGGGAGGTTGGAGTTTTGATTCTGGAGCCCTGGGAAGTAAATGCACGGAGAAGGAGAACACAGAGGAAAAGAGACAGTTCATTAGACAGGATCTTGCAGCCCCAGGAGGAGAGATGAGCCATTCGCCTGATAGTTTGCAGCTGCAGAGACCAGAGCCTTAAGCAGCTAAGCCAGGAGGGAAACGAGCCCTGGGAGAGAGACGAGAATTGTCCCAGCCTGGGGCTGAGATTGGAAGAAGCTGGGACCACAGAATCTTGGGAGGAGAAGGAAGACTGAACCCTTGCCGACATCACCCACCATCTTGTGTCAACACATGGCAACAGACTTTGGTGAGGGAAGTAACTAACGCTTTATGGCCTGGTAACTGTAAGCTTCTACCCCAAATAAATACCCTTTGTAAAACCCAACAGAGTTCTGGTATTTTGCATCAGCACCCCTTTGGCTGATTAATACACCTAGTATAGAATTTTAGCTAAACTAGATTCCCCCCTATGCTTAGCCATATTCTTTTCCTACACAGCCCCCTACCTTCTTGTCTTTTGTCTCTGGAAACCCCTGACCCTGTCTGCTTGCAACTGTTCTGCTCTGCCCTCGAGGTCTAAGGTCCCACAACTTTTCCACTCAGTCATCGGTGAGGTCTGAAAGGAGCTTCTGGTTCAGCAAATGTGTTACATGGGACAGAACAAGACAACTGCCTGGGCACTGCCCCCAAAACACTGGAGGTAATTTCTTCACCTCTGGAAACAGGAGAATACATTTCCTCTACTTCCTCCCGCATCCCTTTTCCC
>JAQZBX010043862.1:0-21562 GCA_029593785.1 Cabassous unicinctus
TTTTTTTTAAGATTTATTTTATTTATTTTTAATCTCCTCCCCCCTTGCCACTTGTACTCTCTGTCTGCTCTCTGTGTCCATTCACTGCATGTTTTTCTGTGTTTGCTTGTCTCCCTTTGTTGCGTCCTCCTGCTGTGCTAGCTATCCGCGTGGGCGCGGGCCAGCCTGCCTTCACCAGGAGGCCCCAGGAATCGAACCCAGGGCCTCCCATATGGTAGACGGGAGCCCAATCACTTGAGCCACATCCACTTCCCTGGGGAAGAGTATTTTTATATAATTTTTTTTATCCTACACAATGCCTACATATAATACTTTCTCATTAAATACCTGCTTAATAAATATGTGGAATGTGTAATTTTTAAAGATAAATGTTTAGATGTCAAAAAGCATTTTAGTACTTACCACATACCATTAATTGTGTTAAACACAATTCCTGCCCTTGATATGCATGTGGTTTAGTAAGGAGACAATATGAACATAGTGATTATATATCAAATTGATATTAAAAATTTGTCAAAGCAGAGAAAGTAGTTATATATCAGAATTGGTTGGGGACATGCACGAATGGTCAGGAAAATTTCAAGAAGTTAACTTTTTAGCAAGGGTTTTATAGACAAGGACTCTGCTTTGACTATGCTTCTGTATGATTCCTTTAATTTCAGGTTGAAATGGGCATGAAGAACCATGAAATTGTTCCCTGCAGTTTGATTGCTTCTATAGCCAGCCTTAAACATGGTGGCTGCAATAAAATTTTAAGAGAATTAGTGAAACATAAACTCATAGCTTGGGAGCATACCAAAAGTAAGTATTTTGAAGCACCATTCGTGATTTTTCCTTTGACTGATTTCCTCTAGATCAGGTGTTCTCAAAGGCAGGAAGTAGAATTTCCCAGACCAGTTAAGCCCTAGATTTTGAACTGACAGCTTCCTCCTGCCCTGTTGGATTGGTCAAAGTAATCACAGGGACCACCCACATCAAAAGAGGCAGAAAACAGACTCCACCTCCTGGCAGGGGAATAGCAAGTTCTCATTGCACAAGAGCAAGTAGGATAGAGATATTGTTGTTGCCATCTTTGGAAAATGCAATCCACACAGGAGCAATACTTCTCAAACCATCTGTGGTGAAGGACGAGTTTCCTTTTTTCAATATGTCATAGATCCAGCTTCTATAAAATACAGTAAAAAGGAAAATGAAATTTAAAAACCATAAAATACAGGCACAGCTTCTTTATTATTAGAATCAAAGACGTAAAATAGTCTGGTCAAATTGATGTAAAAATTTCTGAACTCAAGCACTTCATTTCAGTTTCTGTGTTTATCTTGTCACAGACCAGTAACAAGCATTTACAACTAGCATTGGTCACAGTTTGAGTTGCAGTACTGTAGAGAAGAAATGTAAATTATAGGAAGAAATGGGAAACTTGTATGACTGGGTAGTTCATCCTTTTCCAACTAAGACTTTCCATATTTAAGTTTTTCTAATGAATGTCTTGAACTGGTATGATTTGATGCATTATAACTAAAATATGGTTTTTCTCATTTGATTTTGTTTAGCTGTCCAGGGCTATAGGTTGACAAATGCTGGATATGATTACCTAGCTTTGAAAACACTTTCTTCTAGACAGGTAGTGGAGTCTGTGGGAAACCAGATGGGTGTTGGTAAAGAATCAGGTAAGTGCTAATAGTATAATTAAAAGCAATTTCTTTGCTTTAGTTTTTACTTCCCCTTGAAAAAACATTCATCTTTTAATTTTTCTTTTTTCGAACTAAACAATAAATTGAAAGGTTGGTTTGGAAGCAATGCAGATTATGAAAATGCCCTTATTTTAACTTACTGGTTTTTTTTTGTTTTTTTTGTTTTTTCATAAATCCATTATACCAAAAATTAATTTTCCTCTAATAACTGAAATCTTTGACAAATGTTTTATTTGCTCTTATTTTATATCTGATAAATTGTACATTTGTAAGTTAAAAATATGTAGCCCAACAAACTGCTGGAAGATAATGCATATCTAAAAATCACAGACATTTTCCCATCACAGCGATATGATTAACAAGGCAGAATGGGTATGTGTAGAACACAGGGAAAAAAAATTTCTATAATAGCATTGAACAAATACTTTTGTATTTGTTTATTCTCTATGTAGAAGACAGATAGGAATAAAGAATGGAATTATTTTCTTTATGTATGCCCTTTTACATACTGCTTTATCCTATATCGTTTATCCTATATATTACATTATTTAAGCTGAGGAAGCAAAATTAAAATTGGAAGTACAAGCATTGTTAGGAAGCCTACCCCAAAGGAGATTGCTTTGTTACTTCATATGATTTGTATATCTTCTGTATTTATATCCAGATTGTGTTGTATATTTAAGATGTAATGTAATGTATGAGTACTAAATACAGCATAACTCTGTGTGTGTCTGTGTGTGTGTTAATCACAGACTGTATGAGGTAATGAAACACTCCCTCTGAAGTAGGCATTCTTTTAATTTTTTTACGTCCAATCTTAACTTTGCTTTTGAGTGTAAAATTATGCATTGACTATTACAAATATTCCAATAATATACATGTGAGAGCCAGGTCATCATGAAATAAAAACTCACTTTAAAACATAATGTTTCATGTTTTTTTAAAGAAATAATTGTATGGCAAAACAATATATGGCACAGAAAAGAGTGTGATAAACATTCTTACTCCTAACACAGGTCCCAGTCGCCTGTTGTTATTTCCCAACACTTTCAATGCTTATCAATTTCATATATAACATTCTAGGAAATTCTATGTAAATACAAGTATATTTATATGTACTGAGTGTGTGTGTGTGTGTGTGTGTGTGTGTGTGTATACATATGCATATGTATGTGTATATACATTCATATCTTTTTAATCACGGGTGGGAGCAAATAGTATGCACTATTTTACACACTGATTTTTTTTTCACGTTAAGCATCCCTGATATTTCATTTTACGATGATGTAAAGTTTTGCTGAGTCCTAATTATTCTTAGTTATATTAGGAAGGATAATATATTTGATGCAAATAAAATCCAGGCAAAGGAAGTTAGAATTGTTTCAGCTTATTGGAATAAAAGTATAATTATGATCAATAATGATGCTTTGAAAATTTTGGCTCTAGATATTTACATTGTTGCAAGTGAAGAGGGAAAGCAATTTGCCTTAAAGCTTCACAGACTAGGAAGAACCTCTTTTCGAAATCTGAAAAACAAGCGTGATTACCATAAACACAGACATAAGATGTCTTGGCTTTATTTATCTAGGCTGTCTGCCATGAAGGAATTCGCCTATATGAAGGTATTTTTTAATAATTTTACATAATATAACATTAGGCTGTCACCTTCCCCCAGTCTCTGTCCATGAAGACAGTCATTTTAACTCTGTCATTTGTTGTTTTTCTTTTGATTTCCTTCTATGTGAAGGTAGTTGTTTTAGTTTTCCCAGCTGCAAAATGGGTATTTATTGGTTCACAGTTTTGAGTCTAGGAAAGTCCAAAATCCAGGCATTAGCACAGCCTTGCTTTCTCCCTGAAGACTGTGGTATTCTAGGACTGGCTATTGGTGATCCTTGGATTCTTTGGCTTTTCATAGATTTGGTAAATATATTTAGTAATCAAATTAAATATTTTCAAAAACAGCTAAACTGAAAAAAAAAATTGTGTTTTTATTGTTCTGTCCAATGAGATTTATTTATTTTTTTATTTGAAGTTTTGAAAATCACTCTGTTATATGAACAGTTGTTTCTTGGGAGTTGCAATTCCTTTGGTGTTCCTTGAGTAGATTATTTAATTCATGTGGTTAAATTTTTAATAACCTTTTGGGGGGGAGTTGGATTCTCAAGCAGTATAAATAAATGATACCCATATGTATGTATTTATCTTATAATAATAGTTTGTATCCTGTGATATTCAGTCAGTCAGTAGGCAACTTGGTAGGGATTGTTACACATTTTACTAAAAACTGTGTTAGGTATTTTCTCAGGTTGTTTTTGTGAAGGTACTGGAATAAGACCTGGCCGTGCATAAATACGTTCCTTAAATCCATTGATATTTTCAGAGAGAGGGAATAAGAAAAGATAAAGCTATAGTTTGAGGGTTAAGCTATAGCACAAGGGCTACACATTATAATCATTAGTGTTATATGTTATTGGGCTGCCAAGGCGTGTTCTCAAAACTGACTTCATTGAAAAGAGAAATCTTTAAAAACAAAGCAAACAAAAATCTTTGGGGAGTAGGGGGTAGTTCAATTCCTGTCCAAAGGTAGGAGATAGATTAAACAACCTTTTTAAACTAACACTCTTAGTAGGCAAGTATATATTGAATATCGGCTATGTGCCTACCACTGTATTTCGTACTGAGGTGGAGAGTTTGGTGGGAGGCAGATACCAAAGGAATAACCAGTACAATCTGTGGAGAAATTTCAGTGGCAGGTAGTCGTTGATAAAGGAAGTTGTATGAAGTGGGTAGAAGCTGAGTAGAGTCATGAAGCTTGGATATGATTTGGCTGTAGGAGAAGACAGTGCGCTTTGCAGAAGAGCTATGTGGGTGAATACATGAATGTGGATGTGAGCCCCATGTGTGTGGGTGACACTGAGGTGACTATCCTGACCACACTGCAAGGTGCTTATTGGAGAGAGTATTGGAAGAACCAGGACTGCGTTAGTAGATTAAAGAGAATTTTAAAGTTGTTGAGACTGAAATCAGTCAATACTTACAGAGCCATTGTAGTTTGTTGTTGTTAACAGAGAGTCAGCATGAGCATCTTAGTCTATTACTGCTGCACAGAATAGGTTAGGTACAGTGGCAATGACAAGGGCCTACTTAGAGATGGTAGCATTCCAAATGGCAGAAGACATGAATCTAAGATCTTTTAAAGGAAGAAGTAACAGTGCTTTGTGAACAATGAGATAGAAGAAATTGACAATAGGGAAAAGATTGATGGATGAATAATCTGAAACGTTTGGCTTCGACTACGACAGTGTGTATGTTTGTCACGTAATAAATTATTATTGCATATTGTGGTCTGGAGAAAAAGTTCAATGCTCTATAAACTAAAATGTCTGATGTATTAGAATACCTCATTTCCTAATATGCCAGAAGACCGAATATTTCTTAAATCACAGTTAGTTTCAGTTTGAAAATTTTGAGCACACTCTAACAAATGGCAGTAACTTACAAAATGGAAGAGGAAATATCCGAAGAGATTGTAAGCTTCTTGAGGACAGAGAGTTTTTCACACTCGTTTTTGTAACCCTAGCACAGTATAAAATGCACAATAAATGTTTGATGAATGTTTGGTGTAAAAGTGAATTAAAGCAAACTTCAGTTTAAAATTTGTTTATATATATAGCTTATTCTATGCAGTGAATAAGCCATACATAAGTAACTTTGTATTAAATATAATTCTGAAAAAAGGCTTGTATGTTTTTCTTCTGGTTGTGAGTAGGTATATTTACTTTTTGTTTTTGTTTTGTTTTGTTTTATTTTTATACTTATATTCTCTAAAAAATAATGACTTCTTTATTAACTGACACCTGTTTTGCTATGTTTTAGGCATTGTATGAGAGGAAATTTCCAGTTCCAAAGCCAATTGATTACAATCGTCATGCAGTGGTCATGGAACTCATAAATGGCTATCCTCTGTAAGTATTTGTTATTCTTGAAACCATGGATCCCAATAAATGAATTTAAGGTTCATCTTTGAAAAATTAAAATTTAAAAAATTTCAGTGGACTGTTACTCCTGGGAGGTTAGAAAGGAGTAGATTCAAAGGCAAGTTGAAAATTCAGTTTCATTCTGACAGTTTTGATTTTGTAATCTCTGTGATTCATTCATTTATTTATTCAACAAATATTTTTTAATATTTTTATGTGACAAGCACTGTCTTAGACTCAGCAGTGAACAAAACAAAGTCCTTGCCTTCATGGAGCAAATGTTCTAATGGAAGGAGACATGAAATAAATAACTAAAGGAAATATTTTCTATGTCAGATGACAGTAAATGCTATGGATAAAAATAAATCAGGGTAAGGGGGATAGGAAGTGCTGAAATGGAGGTAGGAGCTGCTATTTTACATAGGGCGGTCAGGGAAAGTCTCATTGATTAGGTGATTTTTGAGCAGAAACCTGAAATAAATGAGGAAGGAAACCATGCCTAAGAGAACATTCCAGGCAGAGACAACAGCAAGTAGATAGGCCTAGAGGTGGGAGCATACCAGTGTGGCTGGAGCTGAGTGAGTAATAGGGAGAATTGTAAGTGGTAAGTTTGGAAACGTAGTTGGTGACCAGATCATTTAGGGTTTGTACGCCATTGTAGGGATGTTGTTTTTCTTTTAATGATTTTATTCACATACCATAACAATCCATCCAAAGTGTATAATCAGTGGCTTTTAGTATAATCACAGAGTGTGCATTCATCACCGCAACCAATTTTAGAGTGTATTTTTATTACTCCAAAAAGAAAAATCCAATACCCATTATAGGGACTTTTTTATTTTGATGAAGATGGGAGGCCATTGGAGGATTTTGAGTAGAGGAGACATAGGATCTAATTTGTGAGCTCACAAAACAAGTCAGACATAATGCTCAGCATTCCCATACAGCACCCCTCCACTAACACTTTGCATTGTTGTGAAACATTTGTTACAGATTATGAAAGATCGTCATCAGACTATTACCACTAACTGTGGTCCATAGCTTACATTTGGTATATTTTTTACATACACTGCCTATTATTAACACCATGTATTAGTATTTTACCTTTGTTTTAGTTCAGGAAAGAACATGCTCATATTTGTATTGATAACCACAATCCATCTTCTACCATGTGGTTCACTGTGTTATACAGTCCCATGCCTTGTACAGTCTGTCCAAAGTATTCTTTCAGTGGCTCTCACTTTCATCACAGAATTGTGAAGTCATAGCCTCAGTACATTTTTTAAATGTTTTCCTTAGTCCAAGAGAAAAAAATCCCATATCCCCCTATTATTGACCCTGAGCATTGATATAGTGTTCCCTCTTTGACATTGATGCAAGATTATCTGGTTAATATTTTAACAGAATCACTCTGAGTACTGTATTGAGAATAGACTAAAGGGAGACAAGGACAGAATTAGGAAAACAATTTAGGAGATTATTGTAATAATCCAAGCAAGAGATAATGGTGGCTCAGAGCAGAGTGATAGCCATGAAGGTAATGAAAAGCAGTCAGATTCTAGATACATTTTATAGGTCGGTCTGACATTGTTTGGGACTGAGTGTGGATGTAAAGGAAGGGGTGAGTCAAGGACGACACCAATGTTTTTGGCCTGAATAATTGGAAGGATAAAAACCATTTACCAAAGTGGGAAAGACTAGAGTAGTAGGAGCAGTTTGGCGCTAGAGAGTGGCAGAATTAGAGGTTCAGTTTTGGACACAGTAAGTTTGAGATGTCTAGAAGTTTCGGGAAGGTTGATATCAGTGTATGTATGGTATGGTATTTAAAGCCAGGAGTTTGGGGAAAGTTGGAATCAGTGTATTTATGGCATGGTATTTAAAGCCGTGAGCCTGAGTGAGGTCACCAAGAGTGATTCAAAATAACAGAAGATAAGAAGTCCTAGGATTGTGCTTTGAGGAACTCCAAAATTGAGACAGGTTGAAGATGAAGAACTAGCAAAAAAACACTAAAAATAAAAATGAGTGATCAATAAAGAAGGAGGAAAACCAGAAGAATATGGTCTCAGGGGTTGTATTAGTCAACCAAAAGGGGTGTTGATGCAAAGTACCAGAAATCTGTTGGCTTTCATAAAGGGTATTCATTTGGGGTAGATGCTTATAGTCACAAGTCCCTAAAGAGTCTGACTCAGGGAACCATAAGAGGTACTTTCTCACTCAAGGTCTGTTGCCACGTGTTGACGCAAAATGACAAGTGATGTATGCAAGGGTTCAACCTTCCTTCTTCCTCTTAAGACTCCGTTGTCCCAGCTTCTTCCGATGTCAGCTGCAGGCTGGCATAGATCATCTCTCTCCCTGGGGCTCATTTCTTTCCAGGCTCAGCTGCTCTATTCTCTTCCAGGCTCATCTCTCTTCCCTGGGCCTCAGGATCCTCTGTGTATCTTCTCTGTATGTCTGCTTCCTTGTGAGTCTGTTTTATCAGCCCACCAAGGGGACTGGGACTTAACACTGAGTCGCATTCTAATGATATGGTTAAATCAAAGCCCTATTCTTAACATAATTTAATCAAAGTCATCTCATCTGAATCTAATAGAATCAGTGGGTTATCACACCCAGAGGAACAGACCAGTATACAATCAATCAGATACCTTTTTCTTTTTCTTTTTTTTTTTCCCCACATATCTTTTTTTGGAATTCATAAATAATATCAAACTGCTACAGGAGTCAAGTGAAGGAAGTGTTTCAAGAAGGGAGAAGAGGTCAACTCACAGACCAAATAGCATGAAGACCTAGCATTGCCCATTGGATTCAGCAACATGGAATTCATTAGTTAGAATTCATTAGTTTGACAAGAACTATTTCATTGGAGTGAGGTAGATGAAAGTCTATTTGAAATGGATTTATTAGAAAGTGGGAGGAAAGAAATAGGCAAAAGCATATGTAGAGAAGTTTGGCTGTGCAGAAGATCAAATAAAGGAGGAGATCATGTCTATATCCTGTCTATATGCTGATGGGAATGAGGAGAAAATTGCTGGGGAGAGAAGGAGTGAAAATGATGCGATGTTCTTGGGTAGGTGAGAGGAGATGGTAGGTGGTGCTCTAGTGAAGTATTTGATTTAGGATCACAGATGGTTTATTGAGTGTGTGATCTTCTAAGTTTGTACTGAAGACTCAACACAGATGTTCTTATTTTGATAACCCTTATTTTTCTTTTAGGAAATTTAAAACTTCTTTAACCTAAAAAATATATACTTCATTTTCCATAGCATAATACTTTTGAGGGAATTACAATCAGTAAATTTCGTGTAGATAAACCTAGGCAAATATTTACACAATATGTTTCATATATTACCTGATTACATTATCCTGCGTAGCGGAATTTCAGTAAGTGAATTGTTGACTGGAGGGGGTGGGGGCAGGAAGATTATGGGTATGTATTTATATATGCTCAGTTTCCTTCCAAAAAGTTTTTGAGACAGCTGTGTTGACGATCCCAGTTTTTGCCTCCTTTTTAAAAAGTCATACTTATAATATTTTTCTCTTACTGTATTTTTAAACATCATATATGAAGTTTTCCTTTCTGGATGATAGAATAATAGGAATTTTTTGTTTTCTTTATACTTTCCTGCAGTTTTTTGTATTATGTCATGCACACACACATACATATATTTGATTTCTTTAAATAATAAATAGGTACAAATAACTTATTTTCATACTTAAAATACTTTTAGATGTCAGGTACACCATGTTGAAGATCCTGCGTTAGTATATAATGAAGCTATGGAATTAATTGTCAAACTTGCAAATCATGGGCTGATTCATGGAGATTTTAATGAATTCAATCTCATTTTGGATAAAGATGATCACATCACCATGATTGATTTTCCACAGATGGTTTCAACTTCTCATCCCAATGCTGAATGGTATGTCCTGAAATTTGTAGTTCTGGATATGAGTGTGTTTATGTGTGTTAGAATCATTTTCTATTGATAATTTCCCAGTTTTGTAATGCTGCCATTTGGGTCAATAACTGGTTTTGAAGAGAAGCTAATATTAATGGAGTGTAAAAATTTGTTTTTTAATTAAAGGATATCCAACTAGAATTTTCCCTTTAGGAGAATCTTTGTTATTCTTCAGTGTTTTAAAGGGGAATAAATGCACTCTGATCTAATATTTAAAACCTGTATGTTAAGCTTATGCTGTGTATGGGAAATCTGAAGAAATTGCCTGCTTTTAAACCTCACTGAAGATTGGCATCAAAAATTTTTTAATTATTCTATTGTAATTCAACAGACTTTGAATTCAACAGCCATGGAACCCTTTGTTAAAACAAACTTGTATGTGGAAGTCCAATTTTTAAAAACAGGCAAAAGTCTACTCAGAAGAAGTAGGTACACAGGAGAGGAAACCTGGGACTCCTTGGTCTTTGCTTTTTTCCCCCTTTCCTCTGTGCCCTATGGTTGCCACCAGGAGGACTTCAGCAAACAGTATTTGATGATCTTAATGACTTTAATGAAAGTCAGGGTTTTGGATTGGACTTAGTTGCCAGACCAATGATATTTCCTTTGTCATTTTTGGCTTTTATTTTATTAGAAAAGTATTCACATGAAACCTTTTCCTTGACACAGGGCAGAATCACATTCTTCTTTTTACTTACCCACTTCAACCAGCCAACTTGCAAAATATGGCCTTTTCTTTTATTTGCTTGTATTCCATAATGCAATTTAGTGTAATTGAATTTGGGGTAAATGTCTTTTCTTCTCCAATTCCAATTTATAATATAGGAAACTTCTTTTTCTTGAAGTGACGACTGATATCATTTACATAATAAAGTATATTCATTTTTCAGAGTTTGCAATTAAATCATTTTGTGTTAAGTGAATCTTGTCTTTCTACTGGTTTCCATTAGAAAATGTCTATACTTATTATGCTAGAGAAAAAAATGTCATTTAAAAATAATTTTAAAAACTATTTCCAAAAAAAAAAAAAAACAATACTACTAGATTAAAGTCTGGTATTTGAGTGGTTAGTACATCTTTGGATGTTGACTAATCGGCATTTTTATTAATCTGGAGTAACATAGTAACACAATAAAGGAACATCTGGGAACCAACAGAGTTAGAGAAAGGATTGATAATATATTATGACATTGCATGTTTAGGCTACAGTTGTTCTGTGCACTAACATTGTAATTCCATTTGAGATTTTATGGACAAGTATTGTAGCAAAAAAGTTGTGTTAGGCTTAAGACCTATCTGTGCTTTTGAAGAATTATTGTCTAATAGGGGAGACATGACTATTTATAAAAAGATAACTTATTAAAAGATTTACAATTTAGTTAAAATTCAAAGCAGTATTCAATTCCATGTCACCCTGACCTTACTTCTTCCTTATCCGGGAATCTTTTAGAGAATTGATCTGTTCTTCCTGCTTTATGGTGGCCTAAAAAGCAGCCTGCTTTTCATAGATCCCTCTACTCTTAGTCAGGATTAACATGTCTTTGGATCAGTATTTATAAGCCTCACATTATTTATCTCTTTGGGTGTTATTGTATAGCAACTAGGATAATAAAGGTACATAAACATGACATAGTTCCCAAACTTTTCTTCATGAGTCACTAATCTATTTTATTTTCATCTTTCTCAGTTGGCTAGGTGTTCTAGCAGTGTTGATAATGGAAAGCATAGCCAGACAAACTGGGGATAAAGAGGATAAGTGGAAACCTGCCCCCAAATGCAAGCCCACAGTCTTCTTTCCTGGGGCTCATGTTCTTAGTACATCGGTTCATGGGACACCTGTAGTTTCCTAACCATAGCACCTATGACCTCAGCAACTTATGTTCCTTGTGATTTCCTCTGATTTTAGTTTTTCAGACACACTGACAACAGATACAGATTTGTATCTTTTTTTTCCCCTTAATCTCTCTTCTTCATGTAAGGAGTAATAGTATAGAACAAATTATAAGGGTATTGTCATTCACTAATAAGGAAAAAAGATAAGCAACAGAAGCTATATGAAAAATAATTCTTGGTTTTTTAGGTATTTTGACAGAGATGTTAAATGCATTAGAGATTTCTTCATGAAACGTTTCAGCTATGAAAGTGAACTTTATCCAACATTTAGTGATATCAGGTTTGTACTCTGCATTGCTTAATGTTTATAACAGATAGCATTCACAATATCTGATTTATTTAGTTCTAAAAGTTAGCACTTTCATCTAAAAAACTTTCCAAATAATGACTTTGATGCATTATAATCATCGTTGAGTATCATTACTGTCTAGTACATAAATGAAACTTAAAAACTGGAAAATACCTGCCTTTGGTCCATTAGGCATTGTTACTGAGTTTTGAAGAGGAACATGCCTAGTTTCTTATAAATTTGAGAACTTTTATTCAATTTTGGAACCCATTTGTAAGATATCAAATGTTTATTACAATTTATATTTTTCCTTTATTCAGAACAGAAGCTAACATTGATGAAACATAATTGTTACGCACATTCTCAAGGCCTAGTTTTCTCATCTATATACACTTAGTTAAGATACTGTTTTCTGATTTGGGATGATTTACGTAAGTTAAAGGATAAAACCTTTAGCATCCTTTGAAACAGTTAATTTAATTAAGTCAATAAATATCAGCTGAAGTTTCTATAACCTTTCTTTTAATATATGTTGCTTTTCATTGACATTATTTTATTACTAAAATGACAGCCAACTTAGATTCTTTATGTTTGTATACTTAAGTAATTTAAGTATCATATTTTTGGCAAAGAAAATTCTAGAAAATATATAAACTCTTAAATTCTTTTAAGAATCATAATTTATCAGAGTAATAGTTAAAATATTCATGATTTTTTTTTTTCTCTTTCATTGCTTGACTTTTTTTTTTAATTAGGAGGACAGTCTCTCTTGATATAGAGGTCTCAGCCAGTGGCTACACAAAGGAAATGCAGGCAGATGATGAACTGCTTCATCCACTAGGTCCGGATGATAAAAATAATGAAGAAGGATCTGAATTCTCATTTTCTGATGAAGAAGTGTCAGGAAAAGCAAAGGTTTATAGGTCAGAAACTGAAAGTGAACAAAACTCCCTAGGTGAATCAGGTGGCTGCTATTGCAGATCATCTCAAGACCTTGAGCAAATAAAGGAAGATGATCTATCAGAGAGAGCTGATACACACAATTTTGAAATGACTGAATTCACTCAAGCTTTAGAAGAAATAAAAAGGCAGGTTGTTAAAAACAGTTCTGAAACTGAGTTTTCTCAGGAGAAAAATAGACCTGAAAATGACACTAAGCAAGACGGTCAGACAAGTCAAGAAGGAATCCCTACTGGCTCTGAGGAGTATGAAGATGAATGCCCTCATCTGATTGCCTTGTCAGCATTAAACAAAGAATTCAGGCCTTTCAGGTATAGATTGCCATTGATTACTTTTGACTTTAATCTTGAGACCAGTACTATCCTTGGTTCTGATAAATTAGTGTTTCTTCAAATGATATGACAGCTGATGGCATGTATTTTGCCACCATTGCATAAAATGAAAGCAAAATAACCTTTTTGTTGTTAAAACTCAAATTATCCTCCTGTATGATTGTACTGATTGTTGGCAGTCCATTGATTTTTTTTTTTTTAATTTATTTTTTACTTTATTTTTTAATTTGTCCCCCCTTCCCCTAGATGGTTCTCTCTAGTCTGTCTGCTCATTGGTTGCTTTCCTTCTCCAGGAGGCACTGGGAACCAAACCCAGGACCTCCCATTTGGGAGGTGTGTGCCCAATGGCCTGAGCTACATCTGCTCCCCGCAGGCTGCAGTGTCTGCAGGCTTGTGGCATCTGCTCGTTTAGGCATCTGCTCGTTGCAGTGGGTGCAGAGTCTGCTTGACTTCTTTAGGAGGCACCGGGACCTCCCATGTAGTAGGCAGGCGCCCAACTGGTTGAGTTACATCCACTTCCCTGTTGATTAAATTTTAAGCAATTCTGCCACAAAATACAAATGGATGACTTTCAAAGAATTAATATAGATATCTTGATAAATTACCAAGGTTTTAGATGGATGACTTGTTCTTCATCTATTTTCATAATTGCACATTTAATACATATTTGATTTCTATATCAGCCAATAAACACATAGTAAATGTGCTCGTACATAAAATGTCTATTTACATTGAATTTTCTCTTGTATACTTTGAACCTTCTTTCCATATTTGTTCATGTATAGTTAAAATTATAGGAAGCAGATATAGCTTAGTGGTTGAGTGACTGCTTCCCATGTACGAGGTCCCAGATTCGATCCCCAGTACCTCCTAAAAACCAAACATGAAAAAAATAACTCTCATTGGGGAGCAGACACTGTAGCACAGTGATTGAGCACCTGCTTCCCATGTACAAGGTCCTGGGTTCTATCCCCAGTACCTCCTTAAAAAAAAAAAAAAAAAAATTACATAATGACACTATGTTGTTTTCTTTTAAGAATTGTGTTTTTTGTTGCAAATATTAATGAATCAGGCTCAACTTGGGTTAGCATAAAAATCTAAAATTTAATTTTTAATTTGATATAGCTTATCCAGAACCAAACACTGGTTTAATGAAGTATGGTTTTATTTACTTCAAAATAGAAACATGACAAAATTAGATCAACAATATATTTATTAGATGTTTTTCAGTATATGTTTGCTTTACTTGCTTGCAACCTAGGGCTGCTTTTATGTTTTTACTTTTGTCATGAAGCAAAGCAAAAGAATTGGTTTCTCTTTTCATATAGCTCTGTATTTTGAGTCTCAGGGCTACTCTCATTTGAACAATAAACAGGTTGATATTTAAGAGGAAGAAATTCAAGGGCGGTAGTTGTTCAGTTATAGTCTTCTAAGCACAGAATGGGAATAGTAATATGTTCTCATTCTCTGAACACAGGCTGGGCGAAAATTTTATCATTCAAATTAGAAACATAAAATAACAGATGTTGCTGAAAAATCTGATTAAAAATTAATATTGTCTGAGTTTCTTATTCATTGTGTATATTAAAACTTTGAGAAATCTGAAAAAACGGTTAGACAATTTCCACAGCTGCAGTTTTTCTGCCTTAGCAGGGTAAACTATGTAGAGTACTCTGTCTGTTCTCATTGTACCTTGCTGTTGTTTGGGAAGGTGGCAAGAAAGTGTCTCAGATTTAGGTTGTGAGAGGCAGATTTGTATAGTTCAGTGAAAGAAGAGGAGCGAATAAGTAGAAAAGAGACATAATGATTTTTCTGAGGTATTTTGTCTTTAAGTTTCACTGTCATTAAGGAATATCATGATTTAATTTAAACACAATTACATTATGAAAAGATTAACTAGATAAATTATTGTGTGTGTTCTTTTTTATTTTAGAGATGAAGAAAATATGGGAGATAGTATTAATCAATATAGAACAAGAACTCTGAGTGTTACTTCTGCAGGCAGTGTTGTAAGCTGTTCAACAATTCCTCCGGTAACTCTTCATTCAACATTTATTGAATGTTTATTAGATCATTACTTAGCCAAGGCCCTGTAATGGACAACCTTGGCCATTTGGACTCTCATGTTAATAGTATAAAATTATAACATAGAAATTTAGTAATATAGGAGGGAGGGTTCACTTTTAGCTGAAATGATCATAGCTTTCAGGGAAAAGGCAGCACGTAAGTTAGCTTGAACATGAAGAATAAAATCATAGAAATAAAATCTGGTTCCCTGCATTTTAACAATGAGGAAATTGAGGCCCAGATAAGTTATATGACTTTGCTCAAATTTACCCAGCTAGTGACAGCACTGACTGAAGCGTATAGATGCACACAAGCTTCACCAGCTAATTTGTTCTTAAATTTCTAAAGAGAAAAGTGAATAATTTTTAAATTTTTAATGTCTCAGATTTTTGTTGATTTAGCAGTGTCCAAAGAAATTTCGGAGGGGCATTTTCAGGGAGGATAATGAGCCCAAGTAGTCCAGTTCCTACTAAGAAGCTTTTCTACCTGCCAGCCTTTCAGAACTACCCAGAAGGAAAAATCAGTTTACTTTGCAGATTTTAAAGAGAGAGATGGCTCATTGTTAGATGATTTCAGAGATATCGTGTCCCCCTAAGCAATGCCATTCTCACTGGCCTAAGAAAGTATTTTCACTCTTACTTGCTTTTAGGAACAAAAATGAATTTCCAAATATCGTAATTCCTCTTACCAGTAGAACAAGACTGTTCTTGATTTTCTTAGGAAATTACTCTCCTAAGTCCTTTGACAGTTAGTCAGCAAACACTTATTGCAAACCTACAGTATACCACATTGTTTCTTAGTCTTATTTCTGGATTAGGCAATATTTTGAAGAATATGGTTTGATTGAGCTTTCTAAAAAATTCTTTTCTGTCCAACATTTAAAAAGTAACACAACTTAACTGATTAATTTTTTTTATAAATTAAAATCATTAATTGGTGTTTTTTTTCCTTAAAAGACAATAAATTGAATACCACTGAAGCCATTTTCAGTGATGACCTTACCTTAAGTAGAAAAAGAAGAAAAACAATTTAGAAGGTATAAAGAAGCAATAAAATTAGATGGAAAGCACATTCAAAAGAAAAGAAAATAATCTTTTTCCTGAACCTCTCATTCCCAAATTGACAAATATTGCCAGTAAGTTAAAATACATATCCTGTGATATGGGATATATATATGATATATATATATATATATTATATATATATATATGATATATATATATGATAAGGGATATATACAAAATTAGATGGGAGCTATCAAATGCAGAAGGAAAAAAATCTATGAAACATCCCAAGTAATATATAACGATTATATTTAAAAAGAAAATCTCCTTTTGTGTATTTACACCTCTCTATTATAACTTTCTCACCTTTCATGATTACCTGTCCACTCTTGGCTTTGATATTTTACATACTTATTAGGATTTATATACGTCCTTCCTTTAATTTCTCAGACTCTAAACAAGTGTTTTATATCTAATTACAGTGGGTGTATAATAGGTAATTGCATATGAAGAAAAATTAAGTTATGCTTCCTTCCATATATAAAGATTTGGCACCAATGTTGTTAAGAGGCCAGGTTGAAGCTCTGTTGCATTGTTTTATCTATTATGCATTTTTACTGCTTGGATCTTACTCTTCTTACCCAATTTCCTTATAGTGAGTGGCATGAACTTAAAGTTTAGAGCAGGGTTAAGCCTTTAACCTTTATGGCTTAGATTATGAAATACAAATTTGCCTTCTAAAGGAAAAAAAAAGATATCTTCAGCCTGGCTTGATCAATGAATGTTTTCCCTTTAATCATTTGAAACAGATTATCATCTTCAGTCTGTATTCATTTGTCACAATGTTTTCCTCCAATACATTTCATTTTGTTAAAAGATCAGGAGAAAGCAAATTTATTTTGTTACCTCCATTAATCTGATGATTATGGTTTTGCTATCTATACAAAGGCAAAGATTTTCTCTACATTCTTTGAAATTAAAATTGTAACATCTGTTTTCCTTCTTAACATACTTTTATTTTTCCCTGTTTTGTTGGCAAATTGCCATTTATGTACCCTGTTTTTCCTTATATGTAACAGGATTAAATTAAACTAAACAGTAAGGTATAGTGCTTTGTAATAAATATGTATGCAGCCACCACCTAGTGGTAGCACTTTTTGCTTTTAACAAAAAAGAGGGAGTTTTCAAAGTACTCTCTAAAATAGCACACAAATATTTTATTACATGTTTCACCATTTTTTTAAATATGCTAAGTGGTATTATTCTCTCGCTTTTTTTTAACATAAAGAAAGTAACCTTGTAGGATTTGTAACTTTTTCTAGATTTGGGGTGAGATGCATGCATATTAGTCATGTATTTCTTCAACTGCTTGATAAGATTATCTAGAGTCTCATCAGAATAAAAAACTAAGGGAAAATTCAAGCAGAATAATAAGAAAAGAAATTGACTTTTTTTTTCTTGGAAACATTCTTTAGTTCTCTGTTACTCCCACAGTACATGTACCCATCTGGTACATGCTCTTCTGTTGTCTTCTTGGGACTTTCCATTGTCTATCTTATGGATGTCTTCTTTCCTAGTACCATGTCTTTCTCCTAGTTTATTTTTTTATTTGAAGGTATAGATCCCAATAGTTTTTTGAGTGAATTTTGAGGGGGGACCTTTCATGACTAAAAATGACTTGATTCTATCCTCACCTTAATTGGAAGTTTTAAGTATTAAGAGTTGTGATTCAGAAATAATTTTCCTTCAGAATTCTGAAGACATTGTTCCTTTGTCTTCTACCAGTGTTGTGCTTAGGAAGATTCTGTTCCAATTCCTGATGCTGTCTGATGGGGTGGGGAGGCAGTAATAGCAGTTGGCCTGGCTTCCTGGGATGAGGAAGGGGGTTCCTGGGGGCCACTCACATTTTAAACTTTTAACCCATCCTGCCATTTTCAGCCCCAAAATTTCTGGGATACTAGGTCCTTCTAAGTCTTGGGCCTTCCTGCATCTTTTGAGTCTCCTGAGTATCAGACTCTGTAGGAACTTGTTCTGATTCTTCCACTCTGTTTCCCTGTCTGTTCCTCATACCTTCCCTCCATTGAAAATCAGTAGACTAAAACAAAGTGGGATAACGTGTTAAAGCCTGTTAATTGAATATAGTCTATTTAACTTTTAGTGTAAAATAATCCAAAATTTGTATTTAACACATCTGATCTTTACATTATTCATATACAACCCAAGAGACCGCACATGAGGCAAACTAGTTCTTCTAGACCCTTTCCATCTCTCAAATCCATTATTCCTTAATCTTTTAACTTGGCAGATTTTTATTTTATAAATGCTTCTTTATGCCCAGCGTATGGTGGGGAATATTAAGATCCTTGCTTCTGCCTTTGCAGTTTTTACTATTCTTTTTTAGGAGGTAACTTGGATGATGCAAAGTTACGTACAACTAAATAACAGGCTGTACTGCTGCAAAAAAAGAAAATGTCATTGTGAACTCAGTATTCAAATTTCATTTTCACGTGACATGCACAGCCTGTATCTTGACTAATAAGTAATTTGAATTTGAATTTATAATCTTTTCACTATGAGAAAGCATTATATATCTTCTAAAAATTATATGAAGATTTTTCTATGGGTAACTGCTGCCATCAGATTGTACTTGAAGTTATGAGAGTACTCATATATGTTTTGACCAATAGTGATTGCTTTCAAAAATAATTTTCCACTACAAAATCATGCCAACTTTTACCTGGATAACAGAGAAACAAGCAATTTTCATCTAATTATTTTTTTCAAATTTTCATGATGGACACTAGGTGGCACTGTGATACTTTATTTTAAACATTGTGACTACACTACTGTTTGCTATGTAATCTATATTTCTTAGGAATTTAGTTTCTCCTACTTTATAACAATTAGTTTGGCATTTGTTTTCTTGCTAATTCGCATAATACTGTCAGTGTTCAGAATTTTTAAAATTTCATACTCTGAACAGATAGAAGTTTGAAAGATATTAGCAATGTAAATCCTTGTTTTACTGAATATCTACTCCTTATCAAAGTGATCTGTTATCAATGTTACTAATTTATGGCATCTTTCCAGGAACTGGTGAAACAGAAGGTAAAACGTCAGTTGACAAAACAGCAAAAAGCAGCTGTCAGACGTCGATTGCAAAAAGGAGAAGCAAATATATTTACCAAACAGCGGAGGGAAAACATACAAAATATTAAATCAAGCTTGGAAGCAGCTAGCTTTTGGGGAGAATAATATATTTAAGATCTTGGATATAATATATTTGGAAAAAAATTTACTATGATCCCTTTCTATGCCACCTTTAATCTTTTCTTGGACCAAGGGTGGTATATAAATAGATAAATAAACTCTTTCATCTGTAATTTTGACTCATTCAATATCTGTCCTCCAAAGAATAATTGTTATAATTCTGATAAATTCACTAAAATCGTTTTTCAAAATAATTTTTATTAAGGATATTGGGGTGTTTATCACCATTTTTGTTTGTGTTTGGTGGCGGTCTTTTCGTGTGTGTGTGTGTGTGTGTGTGTGTGTGTGTGTTTTGCTGTCTACCAAAAACAGGTAGGTTGCCTGGTTTCCAGTCCAAGCTTTCCACTCACTACTGAAATAACCATAGGCAAGTCATTTATATCTCTTTTTTCTTTACCTCCTTCTCTGCCTCAGTTTTCTTAGTGTTAAATTGGATACAGGCATACCTCACTTTATTGCACTTTGCAGATACTGCGTTTTGTTTTTTTTTTACAAATTGAAGGTTTGTGGCACCCCATCATTGAACAAATCTATCAGCACCATTTTCCAACAGTATGTGTTCACTTCATGTCTCTGTGTCACATTTCATTAAGGTATGCACATTGTTTTTTTAATAGATATAATGCACGTTTAATAGACTACAGTATAGTATAAACATAACTTCATATGAACTGGGAAACCAAAAAAATGTGTGACTCACTTTATTGCGATACTCAGTTTATTGCAGTGGTCTGGAACCGAACCCGCAACATCTTTGAGGTATGCCTATATATACTACTTTGTAAGGTAGTTCCAAGGATTAAATGGGCAGGGCATGTAAAACACTTAGAGCAGTGCCTAGCACATTGTTACTATTCAATAAAATGTAACTCTTAACGTGATGTTTATCTTTCTGAAATTTTGCTGACAACTTGATTGCATTTTACTTAACCACTGGAGGAATGCATTGTCTTCTGGTTTTTTAGTCCATAGTAAGTAGTAAAGATGAGCCAGTAGTACATAAGTTTATATCAAGTTTTTTCTGCCATTTATATTGGTGATGTGGGCAGGGGAACAGAAACCAGAGAACGTCTCAGCACAGTTTTACAGTTGTCAGGTTTTATGCAGGCCTGAACAAGGTTAGAAGAATTAGGGGTGGGGAGAAGTAGAAAGAATGAGGAAGGGAAATGATCTTTCTCATTCTTAGCAGGATCCATCCAGAATATGTTCTCATTTCAACGTTAAATGCCTACAGGATTCAGGAAAGAGAAAAAAATACCCTCCCTCAATGACTTTATAATCCAACGGGAAGGGAATGTGGGTGTTTAAGTGCTTACACCTGATTATGTTTCGTCAGCCTCATCCCCCATTAGGCCTGAAGAGGAAGATTGCCTGTATCAAAAATTGGCCACTAGATGGCAGTGTCGCCTCACGGTCACCAGACATGATGTCGTTAAATTACCTGTACCTATAATTAAGATCTGCAATAAATTATGCTAATGTTGGAAGTATTTACATACCCCCTGCTTTGAATTTTAGATGTCTTTAAATTCAGGTATTCATATTTTTATAATCTGTCTACTTTGTAGTATTTTTATAACAAAATAACAGAAAACAGATTAATAGAATTACAGAATGTTTATTTTGGAATACATTTTCTTATATTCAGTGTTGAAAGCAAATTGGGAATGAAGCTAGTATGACATCATCCTACTCAGCTTTGCTTAATTGACTTTTGGGTACCTAGTACATAAAAAGCTCATTACTGGGAGTGGATGTGGCTCAAGTAGTTGAGCACCCACCCCCCACATGGGAGGTCCCAGGTTCAATCCCTGGGCCCTGATACCTCAAAAAAGTAAAAAATAAACTCATTACTATTTGAGAAACTTAGAAACATGGTTCTTGCCCTTAAAAGCCTAAAATTTTATGTGAGTGACAGGATTATTCAAATGCAAAAAAAAACTAAACATTACTCAAATCATAGAAATGGAGACCTAACTCATTTGAGCAAAGGTTAGTGCTAGTTACTGAAGATTTAGCTATAAACTGGTAAGGAGCTTAATTTTTTCTAGGGTATGGTGCTGGTTTGCTGGTTTGAAAACTAGAGTCCAATCATAACATTACTTTTTTTTTTTTTTTTT
>JAQZBX010043863.1:0-21537 GCA_029593785.1 Cabassous unicinctus
GGGTCATAGTGGGGTTGGTATTTTTCACAGTGTCTAAAGACTCAGTTGAGAAAACTAAAAAAGGCTATGGTTTGAATTCACTCATATGGTGGGGTCCTGAATTGACACAGCATAGAGGCTGGGCTGTGTTGGGAGTCTCCACTTGAGCACATGCACGTGGCTTGTAATGTAGCTTGGGCTTATCACAGCATGATGGCTGGGTTCCCAAGAGAGAATGTCCCAAAAGAGAATATCCAGAGAGCAAGAATGCTGAGAACAAGATAAGGCCTTTAAGACTTCCGATTTAGCCTTGGAATAGCCTTGCTTTTGGCCTTCTCTAGTTACTGAAGCAGTCACAAGCCATTCCAGATGAAGCAGAAGGGACCTAGAACCCAGTTGTGAATGGATTGAGTGTCATAAAATGTGTGGCCCTGTGAAAACTTTTACAGTCACACAACTCTAAAAATTCTTCTAAATATGTGAAATTGCTACCCTGAGAAGGATTTGTGTGTATGTTTGTGTGTGTTTTCTTTTATTCCACAAATAGATGCTCTCCAATTACTGGGGATCACCATTCTTAAAAGCAAAGAAGGATAAAAATTAATAAAAATAAAAAATAAAAACCAGTTGTGCTAAGTAAGTATGGGTAAGGGATACGGGATTTAATGAGCAATGGAAAATAATAGAATCAGAAGACATTGACAATAGAAAGCCATCTTAAATTATTTTTCAAACTGAGATTTCTGTTGTAAAAGCATCATCTCAAGGAGCTTGTTCTGGAAATAATACACAGATATCCTGGGAACAGGAGAAAAAAGAAGACTAGGAGTCCAGTAAAAAGTAAATTTATAAAGAAGAGAAACCATGAAATGGGAACAACTTGGTCTCAATCATGGAATTGAGAGTAGAGATAAAGGGTAAGAGCCATTTTTTTTAAAAAATGAGAGAGAGCGAGAGAATTTGGTGCTAACTAAACTTAAAATTTGAGGGAAAACAAGTTACTTTAAAAGAGCTAAAATTTTTATCCTTGGACTGAAACTTACAAAATAAGTGTTTCTGTCAAAAAGATAAATGAAATGTTTAAAAATTTTAATTCAAAACTTGGAAGCAAGAAAAAAAATTGAATGGCATGTCCTTTCACAATCAAGCTGTGGCATTCTTAGGAGTCATCTAGAATTTTTTTAATTGTCTAAGGGAATATTCCTGAGTTTGACTTTGCTATTTCATCTTTGCTTAGAGCCCTGTCACTGTACAGTTACATATTAATGTGCAAATTTTTTAACTTGTAGAAGAATAACCCCAAAGTTTTTGGTTTATTTCTGTTTAGAACATTAGCCAGTTTTTTACGTAACCTACCACGTTTATTCCAATGTTCTTTTTTGTGCCTTCCTATTCTTAAAATGCTCTTGGAATCAGATTTACCATATTACTGGATCATATTTACATATTTATTGAATAAAATATTTTTTACTATTATTATTTTTTGCATTTAATAATTGAAAATATAAACAATTAAAGACTAAGAAGTAAACACAAATGAATAAATACAGACACAAAAGGACAAATACTGTATGAATGCGTTAGTATGAACCAAATATATTGTGCAACATATTGTTTGATTAAAAAAAATTTATAGGTATCCAGTACATTTAATTGAATAAAATATTTGATATATGTTAATTTTGCACTTGTATAAGTGTTATGTTTTTAACATTTGGAAAATTATCATTTGACAGTGTGAGTTATTTAGAGAAAAATGACAGATGTTCTAATGTGGTTTTTCACTGGTCTTATACAGTTGTAAGCTTTCATTAATAGAAATGTTTAAACAAAGCCTTTACCATCTGTCTGGAATGCTGTTTGGATCTGATATTTCTCTATTAATAATAGTCTTTGAGATTCCCTAATTATGTAGTCTACACATCCCTTGAACCCAACTTCAGCGGTACATTTTCTAAATATTTTCTGCCTAATTACCAATTGACCCATCTCAGTGTCTTACCTCTTATTCCATTATCCCCCACTTGTTTTTCCAATCCCTCTTATAACAATATCATGAAATAGCTACCAGTATTTTGTCCTTGAAAACTGAATATGCTTGCATATACTAGATTTGAATTTCCCAGAAAAAAATAGCTAACTTGGGCAAACAGATAATGGATTCCTATTTTATGACAGGCATTTAGAATATAAAGATCACTAAAGCACAGTGTTTGCCCTCAAGCAGTGTAGAGGTACTCACATAATTGTCACTTTGATGTGTCTTCCCCAGGAACTTTAGGTAGCACCTGGTCAAAACCTTTGTGGCATCATGCCATGTCCAAGACATTATCACTTCTGACTGTTTGGTCCAAACCGATCTGAATGGATTCTGGCTCCCTTTTTCAAGAGGGCTTGCTTTGAGACATGAATGAAAAAAATAAAATGAAAATAAATCTTTTTCATCATAAGGAGATAGTAGACTCTAATAGATACACAAATTAGCATGTGGTGTTTATATTTTAAACACTGAAGAAAGGCTTAGGAAATGTTTTTTTCTTCTTACTCCAAAGTAGTTTGGTAGCAGAAAGTCTACAAATTTGGAAGGGCTTACAGTGGACATGGTTTTGGTAACATGGGCAAAAAATCTAATAAGGTTCTGTACTGGTCACTGACTTTGCCAATTGACGTAGAGCCAAGCATGCTGAGAATTGATGAGAACCAATTTGGAAGGATGTGGTTAGGTAGTAAAATGCCTGCAGGTGGCAGGAGCCTGTGAAATCAAGACTGAAATGCTAACATTTGGCTGAGTTCAAAAACGCAGCAGATTTGTGAAAACAAGTGTGGTATATGGTAGATTTTCCTATGAGCTATGTGAGAATGGATGGGAAAGGAATAAAGACATGAAAATTCTAGAAATAAGGCAATGAGGTAACAATTCATATTGCCTTGATAAGCAAAATAGGTCCTGGCATTTATGCCCTCAAATATGTTTTCCTTCTTTCCTCAATAGCAATTTTTCTTGTGCAACAAATTTAAGCTCTTTAATCAATGCCATAAAAGCACTGAAACCTGAAAATTAAAACTTCTATTGACTGAGATTTGTTTGTTTTGCTGTTTTATAGGCAAATATAAACAGCTCCACATTTTTAAGTCAGGTTTACAATTATGACTAATCATATGTAAAAGCAAGTGAAATGTCAATATCTGCATTGATTTGGGACTACGTAAGGTAAGCCATGAAAGACTGCAAAACTTTCTTTTTCTAAGTTCCATTCCTTATTATATATTGATCAGGGTCTTTCATCAGAAATCATCATTATCTTTCAGATGATATGAAAGTAACTTTCCAAAATATCATCTGTTTTGCAAAATAAAAACCTGCCATTTTTGGCATTCAATCTATTAAACATAACTCCCAGGATCTCATTTTGAGGACAGGTGTGGTACATTTTTAACACAGGATAGTTTGTTTTAACTTTATTACTATAGGTTTGCACAGGCATTATTTTCTTGAATATTTCTTAACTATGTTAGATTGTATTATTTTTTGAGAATACTGGTTCCCCTCACTCCAAGGTATAATTAGGTAGTCTTATGAGTTTTCCTGCTTGAGATTAATGATGAGCAGAAAAGAAGTTTGTTCTTTCTGACAAGAAGCTTTAAGAGCCAAGTTTATGCTTCTCCATGTATTCTTTTTCTATGTCATATTCACCACAATGTTACAGCTAGTGGATGCTCTGTCATCCGGGATCCTTGGAGTGTGGACAACGAAGTTGTGGGAGCAGCATTCCTAGGCAACCCAGAATAGACTTGTAGTAGAAAACAGTATTAAACCTTGGTTCTTGTAAGCCATTTAGATATGGGGATTGTTTTTCTTCCTAGGCTGACTAATATAGTACTTATTGGTTAATAATAGTATTTTTGTTAAAATATTTTAATGGTAAAATAGATTAAAATATCCTAAGGGAACATTCAGACCTGAGATCAACATCTGTCTCCATCTAGACATTTACAGAAGAGAGGAACATAAAATAGAATCAGAATTATGCAGAGTAAGTACTACATTCTAAGGCAGGGTAAGGGGGAAGACAGGAAAATTCATCCTGGAAATATTTTCATACTCATAAAAGCCAAGAATTATCTACATTTCTGTAGTTTATGTGCTCATCCATGATTTCTTTATTCATTTTCATTACACTTCAATTAAAATGCAGAGATTGCCAGACTAGGTAAAAAGGCAAGACTCAAATATATGCTATCCACAAGTAATTCACTTTAAACATAAATTCTCAGATAAGTTAAAAGAAAGGGGATAAGCAAAGATATACCATGCTAACCCTAATTATGGTGGTTTGGAGTTATGTACCCCAGAAATAACATGTTCTTAAACAAAATCCATTCCTGTGGGAGTGAGCCCATTTTAAATAGAACCTTTTGATGAGGTTATTTCAGTTAAGGTGGTCTTAATCTTATTAATGCAGTCCTTTATAAGCAGAATGAAATTCAGACACGTAGAAGCAGCAGGCAGGAAAAAATCATCAATAGAACCAAGGAGAGAAGGAGGAAGCTAGGAGAGCCACCATATGCATTGCCATGTGATAGAAAAGCCAGGGACCAAGGGTCATTGGAAGCCAGAACCAGAATGTCACAGTCTTCTGGAAGAATATATCATCTTGATGCAGCTTCAATTTTGAACTTCTTCTAGCTTCAAATCTGTGAGCCAATAAGTTCCTGTCATTTTAGACAAACCAATTAATGGTATTTGTTTAAGCAGCCAGGAAACTAAAACATTAATCAAAACAATGTTGGTGCCAAGAAGGCTCATCCTCAGGAGTTATGTCCCACATGGGAGGAGGGTAATGAATTTATATGCTGAGTTTGGCTTGGAGAGAGGTCACATTTAAACAACAAGAAAGTTTTCAAGAGGTAACTCTTAGGCAATATATATTGCTAAGCTAAGTTTCAATTTTCACAAGAACAAGTTTCATAAGTACAAGCACCAATATCAAGAGCCTGGCATATTGGTTTGTCCTTTGCTAGGCACTGCCTATGTACTCTAAAGATACTTGCCACTCTCTTAGAGAATATAACTGGACTCCTCAGGATGGGAATTCAATGTTCCATCGGTTATCCTCTGTTTCTCCACCCACTGAGACAATACCCCATGACCATATGAATACATTCATATTTCATAGAAGCATGCCCCAGGTGCTCTTTCCCCACACATTTCCCCACCACCAATACCCCACATCACTGATCCTCCCCTGCCACAGGTGCAACTGTTCTGCAATTGAAAACTTCCCCCAAACAAAGCCAACAAAAAATAATAATCAAATATTTTTTTAAAATTAATGAATATATATATAATTTATTTTTCATTGTGCCTTTCATCACTGTAAGATCTGTTATCTTTTATGTACATTGACAATTTTTTCTGTATGTTCCTCCAATATCTTTTTTTTTTTTTCACTTTATTTTCCGTAAAGCTTTAGGTCACAAAATAGTCACATGAAAAGTATAAGGGGTTCCCATTACAAAGTGCCACTATAATGCATTTGGAAAAAAGTCCTAGACCAAAAGGGGGAAATATTAAATACTAATGAGTTTTTATGGCTAAGAGATTTCAAAGTGAGTCATGTCTCGGGAGGATCTCATTGACTTCCACAGTAAATATGCCTCAAGGAAGGGTGCTCCTGAAGCCTTTTGAAATGTCTAGACACTACAGGCAGGGCAGATGACCCCAGGAAATTGGCACCTCATCGTGGGCCTTACCTTGGAATATATGATAACCCATCTCCCCAATGTATCAAAGTTAGACTCATTTATAATTTTCCTACACTGTGATTATTTTGCCCCATTTATTTGGTCTTATAATTAGCAGTATACCCATTAAATATATGTCCCAGAGACTTAAACCTTCCAGCTATTCACATACTGGTTGAGGCCTGAATCTCAGCAGAGCTGCAGCCAACACCTTCTTTCCAGTTCATCAGAGTCATCAGGACAACTCACAAAGGGATGATGATGAACAATGCCCATTCCAAAAAAAACAAAGTATTTACAACTGCAAGCAACAAAATTCCATCCATCTGCCCCATGGGCTCTAAGCCCTCTCTCAAACAGAAACAGAGTAGGCATCAACATCCAAAATCATCAAAATTGAGGAATGAACAAACTTAAGGGGAGAATGCAACTATAGACTAAAGTTGACTTATTTTTATTCTAGGAATGGAATAACTTGTAGCATTGATATAAAGACAGTGGTCACCAGAGGTTTTGAGGGGAGGGAGAGGGAAGAATAGGTATAACATGGGGCATTTTGAGGACAATGGAATTGGTCTTGCATGATATTACAATGATGGATACAAGCTATTATATATTTTGTCAAAATCTCTAAAATTATACGGTGCACAGTATAAACCATAATGTAAATTATAGACCATGCTTAGTAGCAATACTTCAATAAATGTTCATCAATTTTAACAAATGTACTGCACTAATGAAAGATGTTCTTAATGGGGAAAAGTGCGGGAGGGGAGGGGGTGAGGTACATAGGAATTCCCTGTATTTTTGCTGTAACATTTATGTAATCTAAAGCTCCTTTAAAAATAAACAATGCTAAACACACACACACAAACAAAAAACAATATTGAAATAGCTATATTATTGTCAGACTGAGACGTCTTCAGAAAAAGGAAAATTATCAAGCATAAAGGGAGGAATTGTTTAATGATATAGGATTCAATTTTCCAAAAAGACAAAGCAAACCTTGCTGTGAATGGACATAAGAACATTGTGTTAAAATATGTGATATAAAAACTTATAGCACTGCAAAGAGAAACAGACAAATACACTATTTCAGTTGGAAACTTTCACTCTGCTCTTTCAGTAATTGATATATCAGGCTGGCAGGTCAGTCAGGATATATAGGGCCTGAACAGCACTATCAACCAACTTGATTGAATTGACACTTATCAGACACCCCATTCAAAAGAGCAGAAGGCATATTCTTGACAGGTTTGCTTGGAACATTCTCCAAAAGAGATCACATTCTGGGCCATGAAACACACTTTAAAAAATTAAAAATACTAGAAACCCATACAAAGTATGTACTCAGACCTCAATGGAATTAAACTGAAAATCCATAACAAAAAGATAGCTTTAAAATCTCTTAATGTTGGGAGATTTGGAGATTAGAAAATACAATCTAACTAATATATGAATCAAAGAAGACATCTCAAGAGAAATTAAAAATATTATACTAAATAAAAATGAAAATAAAATATATCTAAATTTCAGTGGGTCAGTGAAAGCAATGCTTAAAATGAAGTTTATAGCATTAAGTATATTTATTAGAAATGAAGAAAGATATTAAATCAATAATATAAGTTTACACCTTAAGAAACTAGAGAAGGAAGAGCAATTGAAGTCTAAATCATTTATGAGAAAGGAAGTGATAAAAATTAGATAAGAAATCAATGAAATTTAGAATGTGAAAAGAACAGAGAAAATCAATGAAATCAAACTTTGAAAATATCAGTAAAATTGATAACCCTCTATCCAGGAAAAAAATGGATTGCACAAATAACCAATATCAGAAATGAAAGAGAAATCATCACTACTGATCTCATGGATATTATAAGTATAATAAAGGAATACTAATAAAAATTCAATGCCCACAAAGATTATAATTTAGATAAAATGGGCCAATTCTTTAAAATTCACAAACTATCAAACTCAACACAAAGAGAAATGGATACACTTAAATAGCCAATAAATATTAAATAAATTGGAACCAAAATTAATAAACTTTCTAAAAGGAGAACAAGAGACCCAGGTTGTTTCACTAGCGAATTTTACAGAATATTTAAGGAAGAGATGATATAAATTCTTTACAGTAGCTTCCAGAAAATAGAAGTTGAAGGAACACTTTCTAACTCATTCATAAGGCTGTTATCCTAATACCAAAACCAGATAAAAACTATAGAACAATATCCCTCATTAGCATAGATGGAATATCCTCAACAATGTAGGAACAAATTGAATCCAACAACATATAAAACTAATTTTATATCATGATCAAGTATGAATTTTCTAGGAATGAATGGTTAATTCAACATTTGAATATCAGAAAATGCAATTTATGACATCACTAGGTTAAAGAACAAAACCATATATTATAATTAATGCAGAAAAGGCATTTCAAAAAATCCAAAACCATTCATGATAAAAACTTTCTGCAAACTAGGAATAGTGGGGAATTTCCTCAATTTGGTAAAAGCACCTAAAAAAACCCTAGAATTATCATTAGACTCAATGGAGAGAAACTGCACACTTTCTTTCAAAGAGCAGAAACAAGCTAAGGATCTCCCCTCCACAACTTTTATTCACTGTTGTACTAGAAGTTCTTGCTTGTGCAATCAAACAAGAAAATGAAATAAAGATTAAATAGATTTGCAAGAAAGAAATAAAATTTTCTTTGTAAATGACATGATAATATGTGAAGAAAATCTCAAAAACAAACAAACAAACAAACAAACAAACAAAATTCCTGGAACTAATAAAAGATAATGGCAAAGTCATAGGATAAAATGTTAATATAAAAAAGTCAATGGCCTCCCTATATCTCAGCAACCTCACACATTTCACAAAATTAATTTAAAATGATCACAGAGCTAAATGTATAATGTAAAATGTTCAAACTCCTAGATATCCTTCAATAGATGAATGTATACTGTGGTACATTTGTACAATGAAATGTTCTTGGTACATAATAACCTGTATTTAAATATTAAATCTTTATTATCATTATTATTAAACCTGCCAGAATGGATATAATTTGTGTTGAGTTGCTTGAATTTAAGCTGAGGAGACCTTTCCCCATTGCATTTAGCTTTTTTTTTTTCTGTCTTCCTCTCTCTCTCTCTCTCTCTCTTTCTCTCTCTCTCCCTCTTTTTTTTGGTGGGAAGGGGCCATGTTCCATTTCTATTTATATTTTTACCTGGGAACTTCACCCTATAAAACTTTAGCCAATATTCAATAGATTTTACTTGCCTACAGTAAGAAAGTTGAGCTCTAAAAATCAGAGTACAATAACAATTTTTATTTCCAAACACTATACCCACCAAACAAAAACTCTACCTTCCTTCTTTACCATATCACCTGGTAGCCTATATTTTACTTTCTATCTCTGCAAATTTGCTGTTTCTCCATATCACTTAAAAGTGACATCTAATGTTTGTCTTTATGTGACTTATTTCACTCCGCATAAGTTTTTAAGTTTCATCCATTTTGCAGCATGTCTTAGAACTTCATTCCTTCTTATGACTGAATAATATTCCATTGTGTATATGTACTGCATTTTATTTATCCATTCATTTGTTGATGGGCATTTGGGCAGTTTCTAGCTTTTGGCTATAGTGAACAAGGCTACTATGAACATTGGTGTGCAAGTATTTGTTTGAAACCCCATTTTCACTTTTTTTTTTGGATATATGCCTTGATGTGGAATTGCCAGGTCATATAGTAATTCTACATTTAATTTTTTGAGGAATTACTATATTATTTTCCACAGTAGCTGGGCCATTTTCCACTCCCACCAACAATACACTAATGTTTTATTTCTCTGTAACTTCTCTAACATTTGTTATTTCCCATTTTTATGATAGTAGCCATCCTTTTAGATGTGAAGTAGTATCTCATTATAGTTTTGACATGCATTTCCCTAAAGGCTAATGATGTTGAGACTCTTTTCAAATGCTTATTGGCCATATATGTTTTGGAAAAATATCTGTATAAGTCCTTTGCCCATTTTTAAATTAGGTTGCTTGTCTTTTTGTCATTGGATTGTAACCATTTTTATAAATTCTGGATTTTAAACCCTTATCCAAAATATGATTTATAACTATTTTCTCCCATTATTTAGATTGTCTTTTTACTTTCTTGTTAATGTCCTTTGATGTACAGAAGTTTTAAATTTAAATGAAGTTCATTTTATCTACTGTTTCTTGTGTTGTTCAGGCATTTGGTGTCATATCTATGAATCTATTGCCAAATCCCAAGTCATGAAAATTTGTACCTATGTTACCATGTAAAAGTTTATGGTTTTATCTCTAGAGTTTAGATTCATTTTGAGTTAATTTTTACAATTGGCATAAGGAAAAGGTCCAACTTCAATATTTTGCATCTGGATATTTTGAGCATCATTTGTTGAAAAGACCATTGTTTTCCCAACGAATAAGATTGGTACCCTTGCCAAAAATCGGTTGACTATAGTTGTGAAGGTGAATTTCCTATGTAAGCTTTTTTTTTTTTTTTTTTCCAAATAGCTTTTATCATGTTGAGAATGTTCCCCCTTATTCCTAATTTTCTGAGTGTTTATATTAAGAAAGCGTTCTGGCTTTGGTCAAATTCCTTTTCTGCTTCTATTGAGATATTCATTTGTGTGTTTTCTTTCATTCCTTCTACTTGTGTGGTGTATTACATTGATTGATTTTCATATGGTGAAGCACCCTTACATTTCTGGGATAAATCCCTCATAGCCATGGTGTATAATCTTTTAATATGCCACTGGATTTGGTTTGCTAGTATTTTGTTAAGGATTTTTGCATCTATATTTATAAGAAAAATTGGTCAGTCATTTTCCTCTTGTGATGCCTTTATCAGGCTTTGGTATCAGAATAATGGGGGCCTCATATAAAGGATTAGGAACTGTTCCCTACACTGGATTATTTTGGAAGTCTTGAGAAAACTGTTAATTCTTCTTTGAATGTTTGGTAGAAGTCACCAGTAATGTCAATTGGTCCTGGACTTTTCTTTGATTAAACATTTTTGATTATTCACTTAATCTATGTAATTTACTTTAGATTTATTGAGGTTTTCTGTTATTTCTTGAATATATTAGATAATTAATGTGTTTCAAGGAATAATTCCATAATATCTAGATTATTCAATTTGAATCCATACAATTATTCTTAGTGTTCTCTTGTAATCCTTTTTATCTATTTAAGTTCAGTAGTGAGTCACCGTTTTCATTTCTGATTTTAGTTATTTACACCTTTTCTCTTTTTTCTTTATCAGTCTCACTAAAGGAATGCCACTTTTATTGATTTTTATCAAAAAATTGTTTTTTTTATTCCCTCAATTATTTTTCTATTCTGTATTTATCTTCACTCATTTTAATTATTCTCTTCTTTCTCCTAATATTGGATTTACTTTGTTCTTCTTTTTCTAATTCTTCAAGATGTGAAGTTAACTTATTAATTTGATATTTATATTGTATTGCAGTTATGTATATATACATACAACTCAAAATTCCCATTCTAATCACTTTCAGTGTAGAATTCAGGTATATTAATTACATTTGCAATATTGTTCTGCCATCATCAACATACATTACTCAAATTTTTCAAACCTCAATTAGAAACTCTGCACTTTTTGTTCCACTCACTTCCTTAAACCTGGTGAAGTGCAATCTATTTTATTTCTCTAAGAATGCACTTATTCGAGGCATTCCACATAAGTGAGATGAGACAATATTTGACTTTTTAATGTCTAGATTATTTTACTTGGCATGATGTCTTCAAGGTTTATCCACATTGTAACATGTGTTAGAACTTCATTCCTTTTTACTGCTGAATAATATTCCATTGTATGTACACACCTCATTTTGTTTCTCCATTCATCAGATTGTGAACACATGACTTGCTTCAGCCTTTTGGCAATTGTGAATAATGCTGCTATGGATATTGGTTACAGATATCTGTTTGAACCCCCCTTCTTTCATTTTTTCTGGGTTTATAACAAGAAGAATAAAGAGGTGAGATTGCCAGTCATGTGTAATTTTATGTTCAACATTCTGAAGAACTACCAAACTAATTTCCACAGTGGCTGCAACATTTTACAATCCCACTAACAGTGTTTGAGTGTTTCAATTCCTTCTCATTCTTATCAACATTTGTTATTTTCTTTCTCTCTTTTTAAAAAATAGCCATCCTAATGCATGTGAATTAGTATCTTACTTAGTTTTTATTTGCATTCTCTTAATGACCAATGATGTTGAGCACCTATTCATGCTCTTATTGGCTTTTTGTATATCTTCTTTGGAGAAATGTCTATTCAAGTCTTTTTCCCATTTTAAAAATTGGATTTATTTTATTTTTGTTTGGGGGCTGTAGGAGTTCTTCATATATTCTGGACACCATTAACAGATATAAGTTTAGCAATTATTTTCTCCAATTTTGTAGGTTATATTTTCACTTTCTTACTAATGTTCTTTGAAGTATAAGTGCTTTAAACTTGATGAAATTCATTTTACCACTTTTTCTTTTGCTAATGCTTTTGGTGTCATATGTGAAAAATCGTTGTCCAATCAAGGTCATGAAGGTTTACCCTTCTATTATCTTTTAAGAGTTTTATGGTTTTAGCTATAATGTTTGTGTTGTTGTATTATTTATAATCAATTTTTGTATATGGTGTAAGCTAGAGATCCAACTTCATTCTTTCGTATGTGGATACCCAGTTTTATGAACACGAGTTGCTGAAGAGACCTTTCTTTCCCAATTGAACATACTTAGCACCCTTGATTGGTCGTAGATGTGAGGGTGTATTTCTGATGCTCAAGTCTATTCTATTGTCATGATGTTTTTCTTTATGCCAGTATTAAACTGTTTTGATGACTGTGGCTTTGTAGTAAGTTTTGTATTATTGAGGAAGACCCCCAAACTTTCTTCTTCTTTTTCATTGTTGGCCTGTCTATTCAGAACCCTTGAAATTTCATATGAATTTGAGTATCAGGTCTTTCATATCTTTAAAAAAAAGTGACTAGGATTATGCTGGGGATTGCACTGAATCTGTACACCACTTTGGCTAGTGTTGACATTCTTTATATCATCTGATGCTCCATGAACATGGAATGTCTGGCCATTTGTTTAGGTGTTCCTTAATTTCTTTCCATAGTGTTGTGTAATTCAATGTACATGACCTTCACCTCTTTTGCTAATTTTCTTCTTCTTTTTAAAAATTTTTATTCATAAATATAAGTTTCCTTCTGATCACTGACTTAACTGTGTCCCACAAGTTTTTGTATGTTTTATTTTCAACTTCTGATTTTTTAATTTCCCTGGTTTTTCTTCTTTATCACATTGTTGTTTAAGAAAGTTCTGTTTAATTTCCATATATTTGTGAATTTATCCAGTTTTCCTTCTTTTATTGATTTTTTTCATTCTGTTGTGGTAAAAAAAATTACTGTGGATGATTTCAATCTTTTAAAATTTATTGAGACTTGTTTTGTGACTTATTTATTTCTACTATATTTATTCAGTAGAAAGATTCATGCATAGTTGAAAAGAAATTGTATCTGCCTGAGATTGGGTGAAGTGTCTCCTATATGTCAGTTAGACCTAGTTGGGTTATACTATTTTCAATTTCTCTATGTTCTTTTTGGTCTTCTGTCCAGATATTCTATCCAGTATTGAAAGTGGCATGTTAAAATATCCAACTATTGTTTTTGAACTGTCTATTCTACATTCAATTCAGTCAATATTTGCTTCATGTATTTTGGGGCCTGTTGTTAGGTGCATATAGACATATAATTATTATACCTTGTTGTTGATTTGACCCTTTTATGAGTGTATAATGTACTTCTTTGTGTCTCATAGCAGTATTTGTTTCAGAGTCTATTTTGTCTGACCTTAGTGTAGACCTGCCCTAATTTTCTTTGGGTAGTTATTTAAATGGAATATTTTTAGCCATCTTTTCACTCTTAACCATTAGTATCTCTGTATCTAAGATGAGTCTCTTTTATGTCAAATATAGTTGGATCATGCTTTATCCATTCTGCCATTTCTGCCTTTTTATTAGTGAGTTTAATTTGCTTATATTTCAATAATTATTTATAAGGCAAGACATGCTTCTGCCATTTGCTAATTATTTTTTGCATGTGTTATACCTTTTGTCCCTTTTTCTCCATTACTGCCTTCCTTTTAGTTTAGATGATTGTTTGTAAGGAACCATTTTGAATTACTTCTCTTTTCATTTTGTACAGGTTTTAAAAATATTTTCTTAGTAGTGACTAAGGGGATTACATGTAACATCCTAAATCCATTGCAATCTTATTTTGATACCAACTTAACTTCAATAGCCTATATATACTCTGTTCCTATATCCCTCTCTCCCTCTCCTTTATATTATTTTTGTCACAATTTTCATCTTTATGCATTATGTACCCAATAACTAAGTTTTATGATTACTTTTATGCCTTTGAATATTAAGCATTAGAAGAAGTAAAAACATGCAAAAATATAGACATTTACGTTTAACCAATAGCTACTTATACTGGAGGTCCTTATTTCTTCATACAGATTGAGTTACTGTTCAATGTCTTTTGTTTTCAACATGACAGACTCCCGTTAGCATTTCTTGCAAGTCAAGTCTAGTAGTAATAAACTACTTCATCTTTTGTGTATCTAGATATGTCTTAATTTATTCCTCATTTTTGAAGGTCAGTTTTGCCAGATATATTATTCTTTCTAATTATCTTTTTCTTTCAACACTTTAAATGTGTCCTCCTACTGCCTCTGGCTTCCACTGTTTCTATTGAGAAATTGCATGTTAATCTTATTAAGAATCCCTTAATAAGGAATTTGTCACTTTTCTCTTTCTATTTTAAAGATGTTTTTGTCTTTAGTATTGCAGTTAAAATGTAATGTGTGGATTTATTTGTGTTTATCCTGCTTGAAGTTCATCTAACATCTTGGATTTCTGTATTTTTATTTTTCTTCAATGTGGGAAGTTTTTAGCCATAATTTCTTCAAATATTTTTTCTGCCTCTTTCTTTCTTATCCTTCTAGGACTCCTAAAATGTATATATTGTTATATTTGATGTTGTCTCAAAGGTTCCTAAGGTTATGTTCATTTTTTTAATTCTTTTTAATTTATTCTCCCCAGACTTGATATTTTCACTGTCTTGAATTCAGGTTTTCTGGCCTTCCCTTTTGCTTCCTCCAATCTATTTTTCAACCTCTCTATTGAATTTTTTATTTCAGTTATTGTAATTTATAGCTCCAGAATTTCCACTTGGTTTTTCTTTGTAATTTCTATCTCATTTTTGATATACTACTTTTTAAATATATTATTTTCTCATTCTTTTAAATTCTTTGTCCATGTTGTCCTTTAGTTAATTAATCCTATTTAAGAGAGTTGATCTAAGATCTTTGATTAATAATTTCAGGGATTGGGCTTCTTTTGGGTCAGTTTCTATCAAACTCTTTTTTATTTTTTCCTTTCTGTGAATAGGTTATGTTTTCCTGTCTTCTTATATGTTAAGTGTTTTTTTGTTGTTGAGAAATGGACATCCTGAGTATCATATTGTGGTCACAATAGAAATCTAGTTTTCCACTCCTCTGTCTGTCAGACCAAGAAAAAGAGAGAGAGGGGAAAAAAATAAATGAAAAGAAAGAGTAAAACAATCACCAAACCCTTGCCCCCCCAAAACACACACACACACACAAAGTTGCACTGCCTTGCTACATCTCTCAGAGGATGCTGGCAGGAAGCTGGAAGCTACTGATGTTGAGTCCAAAACCTAGGCCAGAATCTGTGCTGCTCCCCAAGCTATGGATCTTCTAGATAATAAACATGTAAAAGGAAAGAAAGAAAACAAATTAAAAGCAAAAAATAAAAATAAAAAATTCACTGGTGCTTCATGTCCTGGCATATGCTGATTTGATAAGGCCAAAACTAGGGCTAGCATAACCCCTGGTCCCTCAAGTTTCCACCAGACCAAAAAATAAAAAATAAAAACAACAACAACAACAACAAAAATCCACAAGGAAGAGAAAGAAGGAAATACAATCCAAAAAATATTTCAATGACTTTACATGCTGATAGGTGCTGGTGTGAGGCAAGAAGATGTTGCTGGTGAGAAGACAGAAATCTAGCTCAGTATTCATGGTGGGTCCTCAAAGTTCCATCATACCAAGAAACACTTACACACAAAAACAAAAGAAAAAAGCAAACAAAAATCAATGAAAGAAAGGTGAAATGGCTCTTTAACTTCTTGTTGAGACTGATAGAAGGTCAGAAGCCTTTGCTTCCTAGAGGGCTGAAACCCTGGCTAGTAGGCCCCCAGGGATCCAAGAAGACTAACCTTAACTTCCAACCTCAGCTTTTGAAGGATGAGGTATCTTTTGCCTGTCCTGACCCCAGCCAGTGCCTCCTGGATTCTGGGCTTCATTTCTGTAGTTGCTGCATTCAGCCAGCCAGTACCATGGGGCTGATGAATGAAGATTGGTCCCTGGTTTTTGTTTGACTTTATTAACATAAGTTGAAATCTCAGGAGCTCCTCCTTTCAGCCAGCACATGAGACTGGAATCCAATCTCATTCCAGGGTTACCACCTGGTTACTTCTCATGTCTTTTTCTAGTTTATTCATTTTTTTTTTCTGGTAGAGGGAGTGACCTGTAAAACTTCCTATTTTGCCATTTTGTGTTTGTGCTTCCAAGATATATTTTTAAGCCTCTGGTTTTGTGGAGAAGCTGAAAGCCCTGGCTTTATGAAAAACAATGCATGCAATCACACTTATTCTTTACATCTCCTTACCGACTGATTCTTATACACACAAATATTCCAAAGGTAGTGGAACTCAGGGGTACTAGATATATCTGGCATTTGCCACATTCTGACTCTGGGCAGACGGCTCCCTTCATATGTGTCCTCATTCCAGGAAAAGTAAGCATCATATCATTGCAAGAATAACAGCTGCTTTTGTTATGGTAAAATATGCTTAGATCCCTGAGCTAAGACCTTCCAAGATGTCATTCATGTGAATTGTCTGGTTTTCTTTCTTACTGAAGCTTATATTGACCAAATTCCATTTTTAATTGACAAAAATAGCTGAGGAGAGAAAAGGCAAATGTAACAAAGGAATACGGATACTTTAAACAATGCTTTCTAAATTGTCAAAGAAGAGGGCAAAAGTGAAAAGAATTTATTAGCAAATGGTTCAGTCAAGAAAATGGAAGAAATGGAAATAGGTTGGAGCAAAACTAGACTCAATAACCAATGAGAGCCAAAAGCTAATGTCTTTAACCATTATTCTGTATCAAAAGAAAATAAAGTTATGTCAAATAAATTTCTTCTTTTTTATATACCTTGATGGATTAAATTTTACTTTTCATCATTAAAGTTTGGTTAGGCAGTGTCAATATATAAAGATAAAACCCATTTATTTTTACATAGTTTTTAAAAGCTTTTCAACCAAATAGAAGCACAGCAAATGTTATTGATATTCTTGTCATATAAAAGATTGCATAGATGTTTAATGAGCTAGGCACCTTTTCTCAGTGTATTGAAACTTCAAAGTCATTTCATCATTATAATGCATAATCTTTGGAACCTTACTGTGGCAGTTTGAGATTATTTTATGAATCCCAAAAAGAGAAAGATTATGTTTGTAAACTAATCTATTCCTGTGGGTGTGATGCCCTTTGATTGCATTAAATTCAGCTGCAGGGACTTTGATTAGATTATTTGATAAGATTGATTTGGGCATTTGATTTGACTACATTAGTGGATATGACTCAGGTTGAGTCTCTGCCCCCTTGCTGGGTCTAATATAAACAGACATTCACTCAGGCAGATGTAAGAAGGCTCTGTCATTTTTGATCCTGCCATATGACAGAAAGAAGGCTCAAACAGCTGAGGCTCCAGGGAGAGATGAGCCATTTTGCCTGGTAGCTTAAGGCTGAAATAGGGAAGATAGCTGAACACCCGAAAGTCATATAGAAGACCTAGAAAGAAACAAGCTCTATATCAGGAGAGAGAGGACTGCAGGATCACTTAAGCAAGAGGCTTACTCAAGAGGTTGGGCCTACTGAGTTCAAGAGGAAAGGGTGAGCCTAGAGGGGAAGGCAGAGACCAGCCAGAGATCAGTGGCCATCTTGCTTCAACATGTGACAACTGACTTTGGTGAGAAAGCACCTCTTATGGTGGCTTGAATAGGATATTTTATGGCCTTGTAACTGTAAGCTTTTATCCCAAATAAACACTCTTTATAAAAGCCAACATATTTCTGGTACTTTGCATCAGCACCACTTTGGCTGACAAATACACTTACAGATTATCATTTTGAGTTATGGACTGTGTCTTCATAAGGAATATCATTCAGTTCAGGAAATGTCAAACGTTAACATACAAATAGCTATTATTATAGTTCCGATTTCTCATAAACTCCTGTTAAAATGTTTCTCTTCTGCTGTTATCTTAAGGCATGTGTTAAAGAAACAATTATAAAAAATTCACATTTGGGGATGTTGGACAAATAACCAACAATATATTCACATTATTCATTTCTATGTCTGGAAAATCTTTTAAAGCTGAGTTCTTTTCTGTGGCACTGACTGGTAGCAAAACACCAACAGCAACTACATTTTTTTTTTTTAACATAAGGAAAAAAAATTGAACAGCAAACGTTTGTCTACAGGCAAGCAGGCTGTGTGTAGAAATCAATCTAAATGTCCAGATCAAAACTGTATATTTGAAAAGGCATTATGCAGCAGAATTCCTAATGTTATGAATGTTCTCCCTTTAGATGCTGCAAATGCAAAAGTACCTCTGCTGTTTAGATAAGAACAATCCAGGTGCTTTGAACTGAATTGTGCATGAATACTACTAGCCTTCCTCAAGTCTTTACTTTAAATGAAAATAGTTTTCTGAAAGAAAAATATCAGAGTCATTTTATTTTGTTCAAAGTTATTCAGGATGCCTTATTGAGAAATTAAGCTGTAGGTTTGTTCAGATTCTGTGAACTGTGTTTGTGCAATTGAAATTGGCTTTACCTTGGTTGGTTAAAGTAAAAATTTTAAGAAATTCTACCCTCCAGTTATCTAGCAGTAAAAAAAAAAAAAATCAATGTCTAATATACATTAAAATGTTATTGTGAGAACAAGGCAGAGTGCAATCTGCAATGGAAGGTCTTTTCCTAGATGCCTCATTGTTGTGATTTTTAAGATTTTACTTCACAAAACTAAATTTTGTGCATTAGATATTGGTGTACTTTAAATATTTATAGTGTTTATTGATTGTCATCAAAGCTTTCTGAAATCTTTACATATAGGGCTTTGTTCATTGTACTTTGTTAAAACTTTCAGAATATATAATCATTTGAAATTTTATCACTATTATAGTTTTTTGATGGACTGATTTATATATGAAGCTATGCATGCTAGTTGAATTCACTATATTTTATTAAAAATGATATATTTGTTTAAATGATTTTTAATAAACAGATGTAAAATTGTATGTGATTCACTTAAAAATGACTGATTAATTTTGCTTAATAATGAGTTTAAAGTTTAAATCAGGAAATCATATCAGGGAGTGCTTTATAAATCTAAATATATCATCACTTAAATATATGCAAAACTTTCATTTCAATTAATACTATCTCATCCAGCCAACCTTAGAAATGTCCCTAATTTCTTCCTGAATTCCAAATATAATTATCACTAGAACTTCTATTCTGTATTTAAAAGAGAAGTTCTCAAAATATTCACATTAGAGAAACTTTCCAGGTTTACCACTAACATTTTAAACATAGATTTTTTTTACAATGTATTATATGTACATTTTTTATGCTTTCTTAGATAAATGACCTATCATTACGTAGTGCCATGATTTATCCCTGATAATTTGTTTTACTTAGAAATATGCTTTGTCTGAAATTAATATAACTACTTCAGCTTTCTTTTGATTAGTGTTATCCTGGGAATTCTTTCCTCATCCTTTACTTAAAGTCTATCTATGTCTTTAGACTTACAGCAGCTTCTTGTAGATAGCATATACTGTATTTGGGTAGATAGCATATACTGTATTTGGGTCTTTTTATTTTTAATTTTTAAAAAATATATCAATTTTACTGATACATATTAATAAAGCATAAATCCATCCAAAGTGTACAATCAGTGTTATTTGGTATAATCACATAGTTGTGCATTCATTTCAATAAGTTTTAGAGCATTTTCATTATTCCGATAATAATAATAAACAAGAACAAACAAAAAAATCTCATCATCTCTTAATCTATGCTTCCCCTGCCATGCATAGTTGCTATTCTGTTTCCGTCTCTCTAGTTTATTTGTATTTATATTTTATAAAAACAGTCATATATGAATATCACCCATATTAATATTTTACATGAGGTTTCACTATATTATACAATCCCATTTTACATTTTTTAGCTTTTTAAGGTCAGGTATATTACTAGAAGGAAAGCTTTTTATTTTTTTAATCCATTATGATAGTCTCTATTTTTTAATTGGCATATTTAGACCATTCAATTTTAAAGTGATTATTGATATAGTTGGAGTAATATCTGTCATATATGCAACTTTTTCCTATTCATTGCCCTTGTTCTTTGTTATTTGTGGACATGTTCTAAAGAAAAGCTTCATCTAAGCAATTCGTGTGACAGAGTTTAGAGTGAGTCTTAAACAAAACTTTTGAGAATCACTGTTCTTGGCTTATGTTCCCACTGATGCTGCTCAAGTTATGTCTAGATTCATTAATTCCTTGAACTATTGGGGAAAATATCGACTTAATTTCCAGCTAATCCCTTTAAATTCCATGATGCTGGCAAGAATATCTTCATAGTGTCGAGAAATGTCACTTTTCCTTCTCCAGCTTGTAATCATCTGATGACATTCAGTAACCTACAAAAATATGCATCTATTTGGAAAGTACCATGCCACTCTACACTGATATAGTCATCCAATTTGGCTCCATTGATGATTTAAAAAGTGAAGCCTGCTTCTTTCCCTCTAGGAACTCTTTAATACACTAGATATCTATGTAAGATTACTATAAAAAAGATAACAGCATGTCCTTTAATATTTTTTTCATTAAAAAAAATTTTTTTTTACTGTATCACACAGGAATATTTAATTATTTAGGAAAACACATCTGAGTTTGACCTAACTTCTCAGTATTACTTTAGAGACTTGTAGCAGTTTGGCAGTTTGATGTAATTATGAATCCCCAAAATAGATATGGGATTATGCTTGTAAACTGGTCTGCTAATCTGGGCATGATTACTTTATGATGAGGGCATTAACTGGGCCACCTCAGTAGGGCATTGAGCCCCACCCCTTGGTGGGTGGGGAAATCAAATATAAAAGGCAAGGCAAAGGACAGAGTTGGAGCAGTTTTGATATTGGAGTTCTGGTGAGGAAGGAGAGAAGACCCCGGGATAGAGATGAGCCATTCGCCTGAGAGTTCACAGCTGGCCTTGTGGAGAGAGGTAAAGCCTAGAGAGCCTCATAGTCTAAAGTTGACCTTGAGGAAGAAACAGAGGAGCTGAGCCTGGAAAGAAATGGAGCCCCGGGAAAAGAAGAACCCAAGAAGACTGAACCCTGGCAAGCATCGGCAGCTGCCTTGCTCCAACACGTAGCAACAGACTTTGGTGAGGGAAGAAACTTATGCTTTACGGCCCAGTAACTGTAAGCTTCTATCCCAAATAAATACCCTTTATAAAAACCAACAGATTTCTGGTATTTTGCATCAGCACTCCTTTGGCTGACT
>JAQZBX010043864.1:0-21534 GCA_029593785.1 Cabassous unicinctus
AACAATGCATTAAGCCACTGATCAAATCTAAATAAATTTAAAATTTGAAATCATATGAAGAATGTTATGAAACCACAATTGAATCATAGTGACATCTTACAATATTTGCCCTTTTGTGTCTTGCTAATTTCACTCAGAGTGATGTCTTCAGGCTTCATCCATGTTGTTGAATGTGTCAGAATTTCATTCCTTATCAAAGTTGAGTAATAGTTCAGAGTATGCCAGGGCAATATGCCAGATGTGGGTTGGCTTTTGCAATAAAGACTTATTAGTTTAATAGCTAACTGATTTGATCCCCAGAAGATTGTCCAAATCAAGACATTATCAAGAGATGCTTTCTCCCAGAACTGAAGCTGTAGGTAATCAGACATATGGTAGTGTCCAGTCATCTTTCCCTTCTCCTCCAAGCATTGTAACTTTCAGCTTTTGGTTTCAATAGCTTCCTTCCAGCTTCTGAGATCCATTGATTTCAGCTTCTGGCTCCCCTAGCCTTCTCCCTCGACTTCTGAGGGTTTCTCTTTGTATCAAAACCAATGTGATTTGAACAGATTTAGGATGTTAAATTGTTGCCCCCTTGTAAACACAGAGAGCATATATACAATGCATATTTAGAATGTAATGAGAAGGGACTCAAATGTCACAATGCAAAAATCAAATAAATATAAAAGTAGATATTAAAGTAATAATTAAGTGTCAAAAATGTTAGACTTATTAGGATAGACTAGCAAGAAGGCATAAGAAAGTCCTGCATTATCATAGTTACTTTAAATGTAAATGGAATAACCCCTCCAGTCAAAAGTTAGTTATTGGCAGAGTAGAAAAAATGCATGACCCATTCATATGATGTTTACAAGAGACTCACCTTAAATTCAATATACGAGTAGCTTGAATGTGAAAGGATGGAAAAATGTACCATGGAAATAATAACAAAACAGATCTGACATGTGTATCCAAATAACAGATAAAATATAATTTCAGTCAAAAAATATAACAAGGAACAAAAAGGTAACTATGCACTCAAAAACGTGTCAATTCAACAACAAGACATTAACATTTATAAATAAATATGGACCTAATGGCAGGGCCCTGAAATATATGACACAAATGTTGACTGATTTGAAGGTAGGTATACATGGTTTTACATTAATAGATTTCAATATACCACTTTTGATAATGGATAGATCATCTAAATATAAGATCAATAAGAATGTATAAGACTTAACTTAACCTGAAGAGACCTATAAGACATATATAGAACACATCACTCCTAAGCAGGAGCATACACATTCCTCTGAGATGCACCTGAAACATTCTTCAGAATAGACAATATGATGGATCACAAAACAATGCTTAGTAAATTAAAAAATATTGAAATCATAAAATGTATCCATAAAATGGAAACAAAGTAGAGATGAATAAGTGTGAAAACTGAAAAATCCACAAATAAGTGGATATTAATGCATTTTTACACAAACAATGGGTCAAAGAAGAAATCACAAGGAAAATTAGATGATGTCTTAAGGTGAATGAAAATGAAAACAGACCTTGTCAAAACTTATTGGATACAGTGAAAGAACTGATGAGAGGGAAATTTATAGCATTAAATCGTTAAATTAGAAAAGAGGAACAATCTTAAAACATAGACATAATCTCAGAACTATAGGATCTAGAAAAAGAAGTGCAAGAAAACTCAATCCAAAGTAAGCAAAATGAAGGAAATAAAGATCAAAGAAATAAAGACTAAAAATAGAACAGAGAGAATCTGCAAATCATAAGTTGCTACTTTGAGATAAATAAAATTGCCAAAACTTTAGGAAGATTGACAAAGTAAAAAAGAGAGAGCACAACCAAAATCAGAAATAAAATGGCAAACATTATCACCAAATCTAAGAAATGAAAAGAGACTCTAAGAGAATCTTATGAACAACTCTATGCCAAAAAATTAGATAACTGATAAAACGTAAAATTGCTAGAAACACAGATGACATATACTGACTCAGGAAGAAAACATCAGTAGATTAATAACTAGTAAAGAGACTGAATCAGTAATTAAAATGTTCCCAAGAAATAAAAACCCAGTACTGGATGGCTTTACTAGTGAATTTTACCAAGTATTCCAGAAGAATTACCTTCAAACCTCTTCCAAGCAGGAGTACTCCATAACTCATTCTGTGAGGCCAAAATTATAGTAATATAAAAATCATATCAAAAGAGTAAAAAAACAAAAACAAAAGCCCCCACCACTATCACTTATGAATATAGATTAAAATTTCTCACCAAAATACTAACAAAACTGATCCAAAAGTCATTTAAATAAATATACACCATGATGAAGTGGAATTTGTCCAATGTGTACTAAGGTGGTTCAACATAAGAAAATTAGTTACTGTAATATAGCACATTAACCTAATGAAGAGGAAAGAAAAAACACATGATCATCTCAGTTGAAGCAGAAAAGTTATTTGAAAAAATCCAGTACACCTTCTTGATAAAAACTCTTAGACATACAGGAATAGAAGTAAACTTCCTCAACATAATAAAAGCCATATTTGAGGAAAACAATGCTAACCTCATTATCAATGTGAAAGACTGAAAGACTTTCCTCTAAAAACAGGTACAAAACAGGGATGACACTGGCACCACTATTATTCAATATTATACTGGAAGTTCTAGTGAGAACAATTAGACAATAAAAAGAAGTAAAAGTCACCCAAATTGGATAGTAAGAAGTGGAACTATTCCTATTTGCTGGCAATAAGATCCTATATACAAAAAATCCTGAAAAAAACTAATAATCAAACTCAGAAAATGGTGATGTGAAACTTTGACACTTATTGTGCATCCCAGAAATGATCATGCTTTTGAAGCTAATCCATTTCTGTGGGGGTGGGATCCTTTGATTGGACTGGAATCAGTTGGGGGCCTTTGATTGGAATACTTCTGTGAAGTGTGACTCTGGGTGGGTCTTGGTCCTCTTGATGGAGTCCTTTATAAATGGAGGACTGAAAGCAGAGACACACCGAGGAAAGGCCACACACAAAGAGAAGAGAAGCTGGGAGATAGTAAGCCACAGATGGAGCAGGAGAGTTGAAGCTCAGGAGAGAAGCACATGCCTATATTTGTCTTGCCATGGATCAGGATCATTGGAGGACTGTCTTTTAAAGATACCTTGATTTTGACACTTTCACACCCTCAGAACTATAAGCTTTTAACCTAAGAATTTTCCATTATAAATCTAACACATTTTTGGTATATTGCTTCCAGCAGCATCTAGCAAACTCAAACAGGGGAGATAGAAAGTCACATGCTTCTACAGATGTTGGTATACACACACAAATATTGTCTCTACACATTAGTAATGAACAATTTGAAGAAGAAATCAAGTGAAAATTCCAATTATTATAATATACTAACTAAAATGATGAAATATTTAGGAATAAATCTAACTAATTGTTATGTTAATGTGTCAATTAGCCAGATAATTGTGTCCAGTTGTTTGGACAAGTAACCATTGGGATAACTGTAATGCAAAGACATTTTATGCACTTTTGTCATCAGAGAGTTGATTGTAACTATGGCTGATTACATGCAAAATCAACCAAAGATTTTGCTTTCTGTGATGAGTTATGTCTCATCCAATCAGTTGATGACCTTGAAAGGAGAAGCAATTTCAACATTCAGAGAGAGAATTCCCATCTCTACTTCAGGCAGCTAGTGCCTCCTGGGGAATACAATGAAGACCTTCAATAGAGCTTCTGGTTTGCAACCTTCCCTACAAAATTTGGATACATGTTTCCCACAGATGTGTGAGACAATTTTAAAAATCTCATACTATTTACAAATATCCCTTGACAGTTCTGTTTCCTTACAGAACCCTGATCAACAAAGATTGCTACTGAGAGTGTTTCTTGAGAAACAGAACCTTAAAATGGGATTTCTGGATTGGTTCTGAGGTTTATGCAATTGGCTCTCTACTCTGATTAGGATCAAAGGCTCTAATAATTCAGTTTCCAATAATTAAGAGGCCACTGACAGTCCATGACATGAGTTGGCAAAAGAGATACACAAAATACCACTACTGAATATGACTACATCCATGCTTATAAGAGGCAAGGCACTGAGTGAGAGGTCTTTGACACCTTAACAAAGTTTTGGGGAGTTAAAAGGTACAATGACTCTGGCTGGTTGTTCCTAAATATGCTAGGTACAATTATAAAAGAAAGGGATAAGCTGAAAGCCTCAAATTTGCGATTTAAGTGCCGCATGAATTATGTGAAAAGTTTCTATTTGTGCCTTGAAAGAAAACCTTGCTTTGTGTAACAGCAGACTTGAGATCTCTGAAAGCCAGACCCAGATATTCATTGTGTGAGTAGTAGAGTTACAACAGAAACTAAAATCTCAATCTTGCATGGTATCTACTGGTAAAGTGAGGGCATTTCTTGGAAAGGAGTGGAATCCTGAGGATTGGGATGGAGACATATGTGTTGATGATGATATCAGTGGGGATACTGAAACTCTAAATTCTGTGGAGAGTTTGCCAGATAAGACTATAATGGCCTGCTCTGAGAAGACAGCCATCCAACTTCCAAACTGATATGAGGAAAACAACCACCTAACTTCCAGGCTGCCCTAACGAAATTACCACCAACCTCCAGCTTGCCCCATGATGGCATTCACCCACATCTGGAGATTAATCCTGTCTTACTAGATGAAACTGTAATCAAATTTCAATAAATAATTGGCTTGCAAGAAACTTCTAATGCTTCTCCTTACACATCTCTACCACCCCTCATTTCTTTCAGACCTATAACTAAACTAAAGTCACAACAAGCCCTCAAAGGTGAAGAACAAAATATGAAGCACACTGTACTTCAAAAGAACTGAATGAGTTTTCAATTTTAAATCTACAGAAATCAGGGGGCTTGTTTTGAGTTCTCCACACTCTCTGTATTCAACCCATGGGGAAAAAATCTATGCCCCACTACTGAGACTCTGGCCCACTTTGAAACCTTAAGCCAGGCAATTTTAAAGACTCAGAATAAGTCAAACCAAATATCAAAGAAGAGCTGTGAAAAAAAAGGCAAGAGAGAGAAATTGGTCATCAGAGTAAATTCACCAACATATCCAGATGTTTAGACATCAGCAAAAAATTACTGGCCATACTAAGGAAAAGAAGGGATGGCCCACCCAAAAGAACTAACCAAAAATCCTTAAGAGATACAGGATTTAAGACAATCAGTGACAATCACACAACTCTCCTAAATCAATTCAAAGAATTTAAAGAAATTATGACTAAAGAAATAAGGGATATAAAGAAGACACTGTGGAAGCATAAGGAACAATTTGAAAAGCTTCAAAGAAAAGTAACAGACTTTATTAGTATGAAAACTTGAAGGATGAGATTAAAAATACATCAGAGGCACAAAAGAGTAGATTTGAATTTCTTGAATTTAAAGACAGAACATCTGAACCGGAAAAGACAGGAGAACAGTAAGAGAAGAGAATGAAAAAAATTGAACAGAGTCTCAGGAAATTGAATGACAACAGGAAATGCAAAAATATTTGAATTATTGGTGTCCTAGAAGGAGAAAAGAATGAAAAAAGAGTCAGAAAGAATATTTGAGAAAATAATGACTGAAAACCTCCCAATACTTATGAAGGACATAAATATCAAATGGAATAAATCTTAATAGGCCTACCCTAAGACGCCTACTATTTAGACTGGCAAATATGAGAGATAAAGAGAGGATTCTGAATATAGCAAGATAAAAGCAAAGAATCACGTACAGGAGTAACTCAATAAGATTAAGTGCTGACCTCTCATCAGAAACAATCAAGGTGAGAAGAAAGTGGTATGATGTATTTAAGACACTGAAAGAGAAATCTGCTTGCCAAGAATACTAATCCAACAAAGCTGTCCTTCAAAATTGAGGGTGAGTTCAAGTCTTCACAGGCAAACAAAAACTGTCATAATATATTACCAAAAGAGCAGATTTACAAGAGATACTAAAGGGGGTGCTGAATCCTGAATGGAAAAAATAAGCATGAGTGATTTGAAGAAGAGTTTAGAAATGAAGTTTATTAAGAAGGGTAAACTAAAGTATAAAAGACAGACAATAGCACAAGATGACAACTGAAAGCCAAAGGACAAAATGGATGAACTAATTAATATCTTCCCACTGATAACATTGAATGTTGATGGATTGAACTCCCCAATCAAAAGACATAGACTGATAGAATGGATAAAAAATATGAGCCATTTATATGTTATCTACATAAGACCCACCTCAGATGTAAGGACACATCCAGGTTAAAAGTGAAAGGTTGGGAAAAGGTATTTTATGCAAATAGTAATACAAAAAAGAGCTGGACTAGGGATACTAATATTGGACAAAGTAGATTTCAAATGCAAAGCTTATAAGAGATGAAGAAGATCATTGTATATGAATAAAAGGGACACTTTATCAAGAAGGAATGACTATACTAAATATTTATACATCTCACCTGAGTGCCCCCAAGATATATGAGGCACACACTGGCAAAACTGAAAGGAGAAATAGGTGTCTCTACAATAATCATTGGAGACTTCAGTACATCACTTTCAGTATTGGACAGAACATCTGGACATAGGATAAATAAAGAAACAGAGTGTTTTAATAATACGATAAATGAACTAGACCTAACAGACTTCTATAGAGCATTGCACCTCAAAACAACAGGATGTACATTCTTTTCCAGGGCTCATGTATCCTTCTCCAAGATAGATCATATGTTGGATCACAAACAAGCCTAAATAAATTTTATAATATTGAAATTAGGGGAGTGCCACAAAAATGGCATGGATGTAGGTAGGCAGAGACTGACCCTCTCACAAAAAAAAAAGTGGAGCGAAGGCAGAGATCTATCTAAAGGAGCTGCTTTGGTTATATATAGAATGGGAAGCTGCTCTGAGTCATCTAAGAGGGTACTGGAAAGGTAAAGAAGCCAAAGGAAAACCATGAATTTCTCACCCCTGTGACTGGAAACGGCACAAATACCTTCCCAGGGCAAATAGCCTAGGTGGAGCCCCTGGCTCACTGCTCTGAACAGAGTGGGAGGGGGCATTTCCTGGGAGGATGAGGGGTCTGGGAGTGTGGAGAGCATTTATTATGATTATTATGGCATTATTCTTAACCTCTTCTTATCTCTTTCCTTTTCTCTGGTCCTAATTTTATTTCAAGGGAACATAGACAAAAGCAATGAACTAGAATAAGAGGAACAAAGTTAACACACACACAAAAACAACAACAAACTAAAACCTTAGAGTAGAAAGAGAAGCTAAGCAACAGATTAAACACATCAAGATAAACAGATGCCTAGACATCAACAAAAAATTAGAAGCCATACTAAGAAACAGAAAGAAATGGCCCAATCCATTGAACAGACTATAAATCAGGAGGAGATACAGAACATAGAACAACTAATCAGAGATATCTAAACAAATATTTTGAATCAACTTAATGAAGTGAAGCAAGATATTAAGGATATTGAGAAGACACTGGGAGAACATACTGAAAAACTGGTAAATATACATAAAAAGCTAACAAATATGATGGTGATGAATGGCAAAATGCAAGAAATAAAAACTATACTGGAAGTACGTAACAGCAGATTTTAACAGGCACAGGAAAGAATCAGTGATGTGGAGGACAGTACAGCTGAAATCAGACAGATAGTAGAACAGATAGACAAAAAGATAGAAAAAATCCAGCAGGAACATAGAGATTTGAATGACAACATGAAACACACAAACATATGCATTATAAGCACCCCAAAGGGAGAAGAGAGGGGAAAGGGGACAGAAGGAGAGTTGTAGGAAATAATAGCTGAAAATTTCTGAACTTTATTGAGGGACATGAAAGTACATGTCCAGGAAGTGCAGCACACCCCAAATAGCATAAATCCTTAAAGACCTACTCTAAGACATATACATGCCAAATTGTCCAATGCCCAAGACTAAGAGAGAATACTGAATGCAGCAAGAGAAAAGAGATCCATCAATACAAGGAAATAAGTGCTGATTTCTCATCTGAAAGCATGGAGGTAAAAAGGAAGTAGTATGATATGGTTAAGGTGCTAAAAGAAAAAAATCTTACAGCCAATAAATCTGGCACTCAAAATGAGGGGCAGTTCAAAATATTCACAGATAAAGAGAAATTAAAAATGTTTGACAATAAGAAACCTGCCCTTCAAGAAATACTAAAGGGAGATCTGCAGGTTGAAAGGAAAAAAGAGGAGAGAAAAAGTTGGAGTAGAGTGTAAGAACAACTGAAAAGATAAAAAGAGAAATAGAAACAACATGTTGCATACATAAACCTAAGGAAAATATGGGTAGTGTAAATAATTCCTTGACAGGAATAACATTGAATGTTAATGGATTAAACTATCCTGTCAAGAGACACAGATTGGCAGAACAGATAAAGAAATATAACCCATCTATATGCCGTCTACAAGAAATGCACATTAGACTGAGAGAAGCAAGGAGGCTGAAAGTGAATAGCTGGAAAACAATACTACATCCAAACAATAACCAATAAAAGGGCACAAGTAGCTATACTAATATCAGACAAAATAGACTTTAAGGGCAAAAGTATTGTAAGAGACAAAGGACACTATATATTAATAAAAGAACAAAGAACAAAAAGAAAGAACAATCAAACATTTATGCACCTAACCAGGGTGCTTCAAAATATGTGAAGCAAACATTGAAGAAACTAACTTGAGAAATAGATGCCTCCACAATTATAGAGTGGGACTTTAATACACCATTGTCATCATTAAGAAGAACATCTCAACAGAGAATCAATAAAGAGAATAAGGCTGTGAATAATATATTAGAGGATCTGGACCTAATAGACATATACAGAACATTACACCCAAATACATTGGAATATACATTCTTCTAGAGTGCACATGGATCATTCTCCAGGATGGACCACATGCTAAGCCACAGAAAAACACTTAATAAATTCAAAAAGATTGAAATTATATGAAGTAATTTCTCTGGCCACAATGGAATGAAGTTGGAAATAAGAAAGGGGCAGAGAAGTAGTTAAGGCACAAAGATATGGAATTTAGACAACACACTCTTAGACAATCAGTGGGTCAAGGAGGAAATTGCAAAAGAAATCAGTAACTACCTTGAAACGAATGAAAATGACAACCCAGTGTATCGAAATATATGAGATGCAGCAAAAGCTGTACTGAGAGGGAAATTCATACTCATAAATTCCTATATTAAAAAAGAAAAATGAATTAAAATAAAACCTAACAATAATACTGGAAGAATTAGAAAATGAAAAACAAACTAACCCCAAAGGAAGTAGAAAGAAGGAAATAGCAAAGATTAGAGCAGAACTAAATGAAATTGAAAAGAAGGCACTAGAAAAAATAAGCAAAACCAAAAGCTGGCTCTTTGAGAATATTAATAAAATTGACAAATCCTTAGCTAGACTAACAACAACAAAAAAAAAAGAATGTGCAAATACTTGAAATAAGAAACAAGGAAGGGGATATCACCACTGACCACATTGAAATAAAGAGTATCATAAGAGTATACTTTGAAAATTTGTATGCCAACAAGATGGATAATTTAGAGGAAATGGACAAATTCCTAGAAACACACAAGCAGCCTACAATGATGAAAGAAGAAATTGATGAACTCAGACCATTCACAAGTATTTAGATTGAATTAGTCATCAAAAACCTCCCAACTAAGAAGAGCTCAGGACCAGATAGCTTCACAGGTGAATTCTACCAAACATTCTGGAAAGAGCTAACACCAATCTTGCTTAAACTCTTCTAAAAAATAGACCCAGAGGGAACACTGCCTAATGCATTCTATGATGCCAACATTACCTTAAGACCAAAGCCAAACAAAGATGCCACAAGAAAGGATAACTAATGAAGTTAGATGCTAAAATTCTCAATGAGAGTATTACTAATCATATTCACTGCACAATAAATGAATTATACAATATGACCAATTGGGTTTCATCCCTGGTATGCAAGGATGGTTCAGCAAAGGAAAATCACTCAATGTAATACACCACATAAACAGATCAAAAGAAAAAATCACATGATCATATCTATACATGCAGAAAAAGCATTCAACAAAATTCAACACCCTTTCCTGGTAACAGCATTTCAAAAGATAGGAATAGAAGGAAAGTTCCTCAACATGACATAGGGTATATATGTAAAACCCACAGCTAACATTATTTTCAATGGTGAAATCCTAAAACCTTTCCCCTTAAGATCTGGAACAAGACAAAGATGCCCACATTCATCACTCTTATTTTACATTGTGTTATAAGTACTTGCTTGAGCACTTAGGCAAGTAAAAGATATAAAAGACATCCAAATTGGAAAGGAAGAAGTAACAATTTCATTATTTGCAGATGACATGATCCTATACATAGAAACCCTCAGAAATCTACAAGAAAGCTTCTAGAGCTTATAAATGAGTTGAGTAAAGCGGCAGGTTATAAAATCAATGCACAAAAATCAGTAGTATTTCTTTACACCAATAATGAGCAAAATGACAAAGAAATTTTTAAAAATCCCATATAGTAAATAAAGAATCAAATACCTAGGAATAAATTTAACTAAAGATGTAAATGACTTGTATGCAGAGAGCTACAAAATACTGTTAAAGGAAATCAAAGAAGAGCTAAATAAGTGGAAGAATATTCCTTGTTCATGCATAGGAAAATTAAACATCATTAAGATATCTATTCTAACGGAACTGATTTGCAGATTTAATGCAATCCTAAAAAAATTAACACAGCAATTTTTACTGAATTAGAAAAGCTAACTATGAAATTTATTTGGAAGGGCAAGGGGCCCTGAGTAGCCAAAGACATTTTGATAAAGAAACATGAAATTGGAGGAATCACACTACCTGACTTTAAAACATACTACAAAGCTACAGTGGTCAAAATTGCATCGTATTGGCACAAGGATAGACATACTGACCAATGGAACCGAACTGAGAGTTCTGATATAGATCCTCACATATACAGTCAACTGAGATTCTACAAGGCCACCAAGCCCAATAAACTGGGAGAGTATGGTCTCTTCAACAAATGGTGCTTGGAGAACTGGATATCCATATCCAAAAGAATGAGAGAAGAACACCATCTTACACCTTATACAAAAAATAACTCAAGATGGGTCAAAAATCTAAATATAAGATCCAAGAACATAAAGACTTTGGAATATAATGTAGGGAAGCATCTACAGGATCTTGAATTAGGAGAAGGTTTCATGAAGTTTACACCCAAAGCATTAGCAATGAAAGAAAAAATAGATAAATGAGACCTCCTTAAAATTAAAAACTTCTGCACCTCAAAGTAGTTTGTCAAGAAAGTGAAAAGGCAGCCTACTAAATGTGAGAAAATATTTGGTAAACATATATTTGATAGGGGCTAATATCCAGCAAATATAAAGAAATCCTATACCTTGAAAATAAAAAGACAAACAACCCATTTAAACAATGGGCAAGTGATTTGAACAGACACTTCTCCAAAGAAGAAGTACAAATACCTAAAAAGCACATGAAAAGATGCTCAACATCACTAGCTATTAGGGAAATGGAAATAAAAAAGACCTATTAAATTATCAACTATTAATTTAAACAAAGGTCTATAAGTGTTGGAGAGGATGTGGAAGAGTGGAAGCCTTATTCACTGCTGGTGGGAATGTAGAATGGTGCAGCCATTGTGGAGGACAGTTTGGTGGTTCCACAGGAAGCTAACTATAGAACTGACATATGATCCAATAGTCCCACTGTTGTGTATATACCCAGAAGAATTGAAAGAAGGGACACGAACAGATATATGTACAGCAATGTTGATAGCATCATTATTCAGTATTGCCAAAAGTTGGAAACACCCAAATGTCCACCAACACATGAGTGGATAAGCAAATTGTGGAATATACATACAATGGAATATTACTCTGCTGTAAGAAGGAAGGCAGTATTAACACATGGGATAATATGGATGAATCTGGAAGACTTTTTGTTGAGTGAAGCAAGCCTGGCACTGAAGGACAAATATTACATGACCTCACTGATATGGGTTAAGCAAATTGATCTGACTCACAGAGCTAAAGTCTGGAAGATAGGTTTACAGGGGTCAGAGAGGGAGAGGAAGGTTGTGAGTTAGTCCCCATATGGGCAAAATTTATGATATGGTGGAAGGCTGTAGTTGTACAGTGGATGGACATAACAGTGGTGCAGTGATGCTAATGGGTTCATTGGTGCTGGTGAGGGGTGTGTGTGTGGGGGAGGGTGATTTGGACTGTCCATGGAAATGTGGTGAGGGTTGGGAGAAGGAGCAGGTGAACCCTGGGGATTTGTTTGTATTTGGTTGAAACTAAAATGTTGGGAATTTTCTTTTGGCAATTATGGCAGGGGAGGGTTACTGGCTTAGGGTGTTGATGTGGGGGACATGCAGGACAGAGCACACCTGGGGCAGGCTTCTAGGTCATGTGTGAATGGTTATCTTGTCATAGTGTGTTGTATCAATTGGTGGAAACACACATAATGAGTGGGAAGTTGTTGTATTCCCATCCTGGGGAGTCCTGCTATGTTCCAAATAGAGGGGTGTGAATCTCTTGAGAGCATAGGCAGTGCCTGATAGGGGAGGATGGCCAATATGTCAAGCCCTCAGTATTGCAAGTAATTATGAATCTTGTCCTTCAATTCTGGTAGCTTCCATGGGTCTTGAGGGGAGGAGAGGAGGAATAGAATAAATGGAACATGGGGCATTTTGGGGTGATGGAATTGTTCTACATGATCTTGCAATAATGGATAAATACAATGCTAAGTTTCATCAAAATTTGTAAAAAGAGTATGGTCCAAAATGTAAACCATAATATAAATCATTGACAATGGTTAGCAGCAATGTTTCAATATTTGTATATCAATTGTAAAAAATGTACTATCCAAACATAAAATGTTATTAATAAGGGAAATCAGAAAAAGGGGAGGATGTTAAGTATATGGGAATCACCTATATTCTGTATGTGAGTTTTCTGTTACCTAAAGCTTCTTTGAAGAAAAAAAAAAAAAGACACTGGGGAAATAAATGGAAGAAAATGTCACTGTACATACAAAACAACATATCTTGCAGTGATGAAAGAAATAATGTCAAATTTTTTAAAAAATTTTTTATTATTTCAAAATTTTAAAAATTTTGTATTTTACTCTTATCCTTAAAACTATCATTATTTTTCATTTTCTTATTAATTGTATTTGGTTATATTGTGGGCTACATTTTTGAAGTAGTTCTGTACCACAGAAGGATTACAACTGTAACAAGGGAGGGTCATTGTTGTGGGGTGCCAGAGAGGGTGGATGTATGGTTGGAGTTTCAACTGGGGCATACCTATATGGCATATGAATGTGTTCAATAGTTCATGGGGCATTGTCATGATTGGTGGGGATTCACACAATAACCAAAACAATATTGAGTTTCCATCTTGGGAGTTCTGTCACATTCTCTAATGAAATAGAAGATGCCCGTGAGTACAGGGGCACTGACTAGTGAAGGAGGATGGACCATTGATATACCCTTGATAGTGATGACTGTACTTATGAACCTTAACTTTTGAAGTTGAAACTTAACCTAGCATTATAAGGTGCCTAACATTTACTTCCTGAGAACCTCCTTGTTGCTCAAATATGGCCTCTAAGCCGAACTCAACATATAAATGCATTACTTTCCCCCTGGCTTGGGACATGACTCCTGGAAATGAGCTTCCCTAGCACTAAGGTATTACTACCAAGCACCAACTAGCTATGCAACTGCATAAAGACCTTGAACAAAAGGGGGAAAGGGCAAAGACAAATGAGTTTATTTGGCTAAGAGACTTCAAAGTGAGTTGGGAGTTCATTCCAGCAGCTATGCTTATGCATGTCTCAGCAGGATATCATTGTCTGCCAAAGTAAATATTGTCTAAAATAGCAGGGCTCCTTAAGGCTCTGGAGACATCCAGACACTATAGTCAGGGTAGACAGTTCAGGAGTTTGGTGCTTTGCCAGTGGGCCCTACTTTGGAATTTATGCTCCCCAGTGTGACAGATTTGGACTCAGCTGTGGGTTCCCTTCCTGGCTCTTCTGTCCCTTCTATTTGAAATTATAGTTAGTATTAGAGTTGATAGGTGTATGTCCAAGAGACTTAAATCTTTGGGCTTTCCACGTGCCAGTTGGGCCTAATCTCAACAGCCTTGCAATAGCTACTCTACACTTCATTGGACTCATCCAGGACAACAAATTAGTAAATGATGATGGACAATGACCAGCTCAAGGAACAGTGTCTGCAACTGCAAGCAAGATATTTCCATCCATATTCCCCATTGGATCTAATCCCCTTCTCAATTAGAGGTGAAGTGGGCATCACCATCCCATAATCCTCAGGATTGAGGAATGAACAATGGACTAGAGTAGACAATGTTATTCTACTATAGACTTACTTTGATTCTAGAAATGGAAGAACTGCTATCATTGATGTGGAGGCAGTGGCCACTGGATGTTCTTAGGGGAGGGATAGGGAAAAATAGGTGTAATATGGGGGCATTTTGGGGACTTGGGATTTGTCCTGAATGACTTTGCAATGACAGATACAGGCCAATTATATATCTTGTCATAACTTACAAAATTTTTCAGGAGAGAATGTAAATTACAATGTAAACTATAATCCATGCTTATTGGCAGTGCACCAAAATGTGTTCATCAATTGTAACAAATATACCACACTAAGGAAGTATGTTAATGTGGAAAACTGTGCAAGGATTAGGGAGCAGGGCATATGGGAATCCCCCATATATTTTATATAACACTTATGTAATCTAAGTATCTTTTTAAAATTTAAAAAGCATATTATAAAAACTAAAAAGTAAGAGAAGGAAAATAAATTAAAAATAGATAGATAAATAAATAAATAAATGCATTAAAATTGAAATTATACAAAACACTTTCTCTGACCATAACTGAATGAAGCTGGAAATTAAGAATCACTGGGAATGGGAAAATTCATAAATATATGGCAATTAAACAACACACACTTAAATAATCACTAGGTCAAAGATGAAATTGCAAGAGAATTTTGCAAATATCTTGAGATGAATGATAATAAGAACACAACATATCAAAACCTATGGGACACTGCAAAGGCAATGCTAAGAGGGAAATTTATAGGCCCCAATGGTTACTTTAAAAAAAGAAGAAAGAGCTAAAATTGAAGATCTAACTGTACACCTGGAGGAACTAGAAAAAAAGCAGTGAATTAATCCAAAACCAATTCAGAGGAGAGAAATAGTAAAACTCAGAACAGAAATAAATGAAATCGAGAACAACAACAATAACAAAACAATAGAGAGAATCAATGAAACCAAAAATTGGTTCTTTGAGAAGATCAACAAAATCGACAAACCCTTAGTTAGGCTGGCAAAGAAAAAAGAGAGAAGACACAAATAAATATAATAGTAAACGAGAAGGGGATTTTAACACTGATCCTGCAGAAATAATACACATTAAAGGAGTATACCGTGAACACCTATATGCCAAAAACTAGACATTATAGAGGAGATGGACAAATTCTTAGAAACATACAAACCACCTACACGGACCCTAGAAGAAACAGCAGACCTCAGCAAGCCAATAACAGGGGAACAGACTGAAACAGTCATCAGAAACCTCCAAAAGATGAAAAGTCCAGGGCCAGATGTCTTCTCTGGTGAATAGTACCAATCATTTAAAGACAATCTAATACCAATCTTGCTCAAGTGTTTCTGAAAAATTGAATAAGAAAAAACATTACCCATCTCATTTTATGAAGGCAAATTCACACTAATACCAAAACCAGATAAAGATACTACAAAAAGTAAATTTACAGACCAATACCTCTAATGAATATAGATGCAAAAATTCCTCAACAAAATACTTGCAAACAGAATCCAAAGTACATTAAAAGAATAATAGACCATGACCAAGTGGGTTTTATCGAATGTATGCAAGGGAGGTTGAACACAAGAAAATCACTTAGTGTGATAAACCACATTGAAAAATTTAAGAAGAAAAATCACATGATCTTCTCAATTGATGCAGACTTGAAAAGATAGGAAAGAAGGAATCTTTCTAAATACTGTAAAGCACATATATGGAAAAATTACAGCTAGCATAGTACTCAGCACAAGACTGAAAGCTTTCTCACTGAGATCAAGAACAAGACAAGGATGCCCACTGACATGAATGCTATTCAATTTTATGCTAGAAATTCTAGCTATAGCAATTAGACTAGATAAAGAAGTCACCCAAATAGGAAAGAAAGGAGGAAAATATTCAATATTCACTGATGATTTCATCATATATCTAGAATCTCCTGAAAAATGCACAAGAAAGGTACTAGAACAAGTTAAGCAAAGTGGCAGGATACAAGATTAATATGCAAAAATTGATAATGTTTCCATACATTACTGTTCTGCAATCTCTGGAAGAAATCAGAAAAAAATTCCATTTGTGATAGCAGTTAAAACAAATATTTAGGAATGAATATAGCCACGGACATAAATGACCTATATTCAGAAAACTACAAAACATTGCTGAAAGAAAATGAAGAAGACTTAAATCCTGTAAATGGAAGGATAATCCTTGTTCAAGAATTGGAAGACTAAATATCATTAAGATGTCAATTCTACCAAAATTGTTTTACAGATTCAATGCAATCCCAATAGAAATCCCAACAGTCTTTTTTGCAGAAGTGGAAAAATAAATTATCAAGTTTATCTGGAAGGGTAAGGTGCCCCAAATACCCAAAAAGATCTTAAAAAAGAACGAAGTTGAAGCACTCTGACTTCTGGACTTTAAAACATATTACCGAGAGAGAGGTGGCAAGATGGCTTCGGCTTAGGAGGGCAACCGCGGACAGCTCCCAGAACACGGCAGATAGAGGACAGGGTGCTGCATGGGGGTCTGTGCTGTGGGCGTGTGGAGTAAGAAGCTTGGGACATCTTTCTGGACAGTTCGACGGTGTGGACTGAACCATAGAGATTCGTGGGTTTTAAGCCTGCCTGTGGTGGTTAACACAGTCAGCTGACCCACACACTTATGGGGTAAAAAAAAAAAGCCGGTTGGAAGTGCAACTCCCGTCCGTACGGTAACTGGGTGATCCGACCCGGTGGGAGGGGGCATTTTCTGAGGGGGGAGCTCTGGTAAGAGAGCTATATTTTCTGGGGATTTGGCTTCCTGAAGCCCCCAGCAAATTAGACGAAAAAAACACCTGCAGTGAATCGGCACCCAGAGGAGGGGAGGGGTTAATCTTCTGAGGGAGTTGATTAGCCTAGCAGCCCAGGGATTAGCTCTGGCCCTGCGGAGGTGGGAAGAGGGGCAATCTCCAAGAGAGGGAGAGTTCTGACAGAAAGGAGAAAGGGGATATTTTAGCTGTTGATCTGGCTGCCTGGAGCCCCTCATAACTTTGGGGAGCAGATAAGCCAGCTTGAAGCAGTGCCAGGCTGAGGGGAGAGGCTAATCTGCAGAGCAAACCTCATTTATGTGCAGCCCGATGACGCAGGGGCTCTGATTCAGAAGGGCGGAATCTGCCATTTTTAGTGTTCTACACTGACAAACATCAGACTTTTGCGTCCCTGGGGAATGCAGAAATTGGGAAGGGCTGGATTAGTTTCCACGAGCCCAGTTAGGGCCTTCTCCCTGAGGGGGGTGGTCTAGAGAAGGACTTATTTTTGGTCCTGTATTACACCAAAATAAATAAATAAATAAATAAAACGGTCCCTTTAATAAACGAAAAATAAATTCTTTTTAATTTAGTTTAATAGCCAAAAGCTTCTTCAGGACCTGCATATAAAAAACCCTGCGGGGAAATTGTTGGATAAACACAGGCAGGCTGAGAGGATCCATGGGACCCCAGGGAATATTGATCCACCTTAGCTTTGTTTGACTGCTTGCCAGTGTGGTTGCTTGCTTTTTCTCTGATTATTTGTGGCCTTTTGCTTTTCTTTCCTCTTTCCTCCCCCCTTTCTTCTTTCTTTCATTTTTTAAAAATTAAGTGTTCCTAGCTTCTCTCTTCTTTGCTGTGCTTCTTCTTCAGTAATTTCCCATTTTCTCTATATATTGATTTTGTATTCCAAACTATCTAATATCCCTCCCTCATCTTTCTGCCCTCTGCTTTCTGTTGTGGCTATTAAATATCACATTTTTTCCATATGCCCACAACTCAAGGGTGTCAATTTCTATTCCCTCTATTTTGTTTTTTTCTTTCTTTTTTAATATTAACTCTTTCCTTTTAGCCCTTTCTTAACTCTTTCTCTCCCTCCTCATAATTCTAGCCTTCTAAATCATTATATATATATTCCTCTATTTGGTTTCCCAGTCCATTGTAGGTACTCCACTTTCTTTCCTATTACTCTACAATGCTTACTTGAGTTAAATATTCACTTCATTAAGTCTTATTTGGCCCCTCTTATAACTTTTATCAATATTACTATTATCGTTCTTCATTTCTCACATCTTTCGATTCCTCCAGACCTAATCTTTTGCCTTCAAGGAACATAGAAAGAAACAAGGAAATAAAATAAGAATAAAAAGTATCAAGGAGCAAACTTTACACACACACAGAACCACCAGCTAAATAAAACTCTAGAGCAGAGAGAGAAGCTGATCAACTGAATAAATCCATCAAGATAAAATGATGACTAGAGGGCAACAAAAAATTACAAACCACACTGAGAAACAGGAAAACGTGGACCAATCCAATGAGCAAACTAAAAGCCAGGAACTGAAGCAGATCATTGAACAACTAATCGAAGCTTTCCAAACAAATATTATGGACCAAATTAAAGAATTGAAGGAAGAGATTAAGAATATAAAGAAGACACTTGGAGAACATACTGAAGAAATTGTAAACACTCCCAAAAAGATAATCAATATGATGGTGACCAATGGAACAATCCAAGAAATCAAAAAGATGCTGGATTCACATAGCAGCAGATTTGAACAGGCAGAAGAAAGAATTAGTGATGTGGAAGACAATACATCTGAAATCAAACAGATAGTAGAACAAATAGAAAAAAAGATAGAAAAAATCTGGCAGGGACTCAGGGAATTAACCGACAACACAAAATGTTCAAACATACACATTATGGGCACCCCAGAAGGAGAAGAGAAGGGAAAGGGAACAGAAGGAGTGTTGAAGGAAATAATGGCTGAAAACTTCCCAATCCTACTGAGAGAGATGAATGTGCAGATCCAGGAAGCAAAGCGCACCCCAAACAGTTTAAATCCCAACAGGCCAACTCCAAGACATATACTTGTCAAAATGTATAATGCTCAAGACAAAGAGAAACTACTCAAGGCAGCAAGAGAAAAGAGAACCATTACATACAAGGGAAGCACAATAAGATTAAGTGCTGATTTCTCAGCTGAAACCATGGAGGCAAGAAGACAGTGGTATGACATAGTCAAAATACTAAAAGAAAAAAACTTCCAGCCACGAATTCTCTACCCAGAAAAACTGGCATTCAAAAATGATGGAGAGTTTAAAATATTCACAGATAAGCAGAAATTAAGAGACTATGTCAATAAGAAACCTGCACTTCAAGAAACACTAAAGGAAGTGCTACAAGTTGAAAGGAAAAAACAAGGGAGAGAGAGTTGGAGGAGAGTTTAAAAGCAACTAACAAGACAAAGAATAAAAACAAAACAACATATGACATACATTTATCCAAAGAAAAATGGCTGAAGTAAGAAATTCATTATGAGTAATAACACTGAATGTTAATGTACTCAATTCACCTATCAAGAGACACAGATTGGCAGAATGGTTAAGGAAATATGATCCATCTATATGCTGTCTACAAGAAACCCACCTTCAACCCAGGGATTCAAGGAGGCTTAAAGTGAATGGCTGGAAAATCATTTTACAAGCTAACAATAGCCAAAAATGGGCAGGAGTAGCTATTTCTAATATCAGAAAAATAGACTTTAAATGCAAAACTATCATAAGAGACAAAGATGGACACTATATATTAGTAAAAGGGGTAATCTCTCAAGAAGAGAGTAATCACAAACATTTATGCACCTAATCGGGGTGCCTCAAAATACATGAAGCAAACCCTGGAAAAACTAAGTGGAGAAATAAATGCCTCTACAATTATAACAGGGGACTTTAACACACCATTATCATCATTAGACAGAACATCTAGACAGCGAATCACTAAAGAAACAAAGGCTCTCAACAATACATTGGAGGACCTGGACTTAATAGACATATAGAGAACACAACATCCAAATACAGCAGGATTTACATTCTTCTCGAGTGCACATGGAACATACTCCAAGATAGATCACATGCTAGGCCACAGAACAACTCTCAATGAATTCAGAAAGATTAACATTATACAAAGTAATTTCTCTGATCACAAGGGAATGAAATTGGAAATCACTAAGGGCCAGAGAAACAGGTTAGGCACAAGGATATGGAAGTTAAACAACACCCTCTTAGACAAACAATGGGTCAAGGAGGAAATCTCAAAAGAAATCACCAACTACCTTGAAACTAATAAAAATGAAAACACAACATATCAAAACCTATGGGATGCAGCATAAGCATTCCTGAGAGGGAAGTTCATAGCCATAAATTCATATAGTAAAAAAGAAGAAAGAGCTAAAATTGAAGACCTAACTGCACACTTGGAGGAATTGGAAAAACAACAACAAACTTAACCAAAAGGAAGTAGAAAGAAGGAAATAACAAAGATTTGAGCAGAACTAAATGAAATAGAGAATAAGAAATCACTAGAAACAATAAACAATACCAAAAGCTGCTTCTTCAAGAATATCAATAAAATTGACAAAACCTTGGCCAGACTAGCAAAGAAAAAGAGAGAAAAGATTCAAATACACAAAATAAGGAATGAGCAAGGGGATATCACTACTGACCCCACAGAAATAAAGAGTATCCTAAGATACTTTGAAAAACTATATGCCAAGAAGAATGATAATTTAGAGGAAATGGACAAGTTTCTAGAAATGCACAAACATTGTGAAACATTGATGAAAGAAGAAATTGATGAACTCAACAGTCCAATTACAAGTAAAGAAATAGACTCAGTCATCAAAAACCTCACAACTAAGAAGAGACCAGGACCAGATGGCTTCACAGCTGAATTCTACCAAACATTCCAGAAAGAGCTAACACCAATTCTGCTTAAGCTCTTCCAAAAAATAGAAGTAGAAAGAATATTGCCTAACTCATTCTATGATGCTAATATTACCCTAATACCAAAACCAAACAAAGATACCACAAGAAAGGAAAATTACAGACCAATTTCTCTAATGAACCTAGATGCTAAAATCCTCAACAAAATACTTGCAAATCGCATTCAACAACATATCAAAAGGATTATACACCATGACCAGTGGGTTTCATCCCGGGTATGCAAGGATGGTTCAATATAAGAAAATCAATCAATGTA
>JAQZBX010043865.1:0-21534 GCA_029593785.1 Cabassous unicinctus
ATATATATATATATATATATATATATATATATAAATAACATTTATGTAAGCAAATGCACATATATGCATATATATTTATATATCATCTTACAAATATTAGTATGTATTATGAAAATTTTGATTTTTACCCACAATAAAATAATAATAATAATAATAATAATGCTATGGACAATGGAGTGCAAATATCTGTTCCAGGCCCTCCTTTCAATTCTTTCCCCCTTTGCCTTTCCTGAGAGTCCCGTCCTTCTTCCCGTGGGCTGGCTTTGGTGCTCCATCTCTTTGCTTCCATATCCTCCATGCTCTCCTTGACATTGAGCTATAATTATACTTCTTTCTTTCTCACCAAACTAAGATTCCTTAGAGACAGAGACTCTGTCCTGCCCTGCTCACCATTACATCCCCAGATGACATACACTAGATGATTAATGTGTAAATATTTGATGAAAAGTGGGAGGAAAGAAGGAATGAAGGTAGGAAGAAAGGCAGGCAGACAGTTAAGTTCTCAGTGGCCTTCAGGAAGGAATGACCTAGAAAAAAAGGGACAGAGATGAGGTGAATGCCACAAAGGCAATTTCCGTGTCCAGTGACCCGCACACATTCCACATGATCCTAAATACCGTGGTGAACATCCGTTCAAGAATTGCTTTTGAGTTCATCCTGACAGTTAAGCCAATTACAATCCCTAGGTCTCCACATAAGACTAAGACTTAAAATCCATCCACCTACTCTCCCTGCCTCCGCCAAAAAAAAAGACAGTTTTGAAGATCAGCGATTCTGATCCCCCTTTTGGCAGCAACCTTGCATCAGCCTTTGAGGAAATGAGTAATGAAAGTCTTTGCAGCCAGGTCCAAGAGAGGGCCTGAGGCCAAAACCAAAAAGGAGTGTCCTAAACTCCTTAACAAGAGTGGCCTGGAGTGACTGTTAGAAACCGGAGTTCCTGGAGAGATCAGAAATCCAGGAGGACAGAACAAAAATGGGGAGGGGGTATGTTTGTGGTCTGGGTGGATACTGGAGATTGCCCACAGCCGAGCTTACCTGTGCTGCTGGCAATACAAGAGCTGGATATGCTGAAAGCCGGTGAAGAGTCAGAGACAACGGAGTCAGGCTTGACTCCAGGAAGGACTGGGCAGTTGGCACTCCCATTCTTCACCTGTAGTTCCTTTCTACTCCATTAGTGTTTTCATTCTCTCCCCACCAACCTCCCTCTGTGCTCTGCTGCAGCCCCAGTCTCCAGGAAGGAAAACCATCTGGCGTGCTTGTTTACGTGTGTCTCAGGCTTTGTGCCAGTCCTTTGCCTGTTTGCTCCCAGACCCATCCTCCATGCCTCTCCTGCTCTGCTCTGTAGCTCGTGGGCCATCTCTGCAAGCATCTCTCAGGCTCCCTTGTTCAGGCCTCTGACCTGTGTTCAGCCAATGGGAGGCACTAGAGGAAAATGGAGGGCAGGAGTTAGGGAGAAGCCAGGGTATTTCACCCTCTTTCTCTCTGCTTCAGGCACAGCTCGGGCAGTGCTTATGTCTCCTCTGTGATTCCACTTACTCTCGGGCGTACCTCTCGGAGGCTCCAGCTCCCATCAGGCAGTCCTTCCTCCGAGGCTCCAGCTCTGCTCCGAGGCTCTGGTAAGACCCTAACATCCTAAAAGCGTTCATTCCTCTCTGGGTCACCTCACCTTCCTGTGGTACAGGTTCAACTCTGTATCTAGTTCCCTGAATTAAATCCCCTTGACTGAGGTTTGCTTTCTAACTGGTTCCTGACTAATATAGCTTTAATCTGTTATTTTCCCCAAAGGTATGGTCGTCTTAAAAAAGGGAGACAGAGGCTGAGTGTATTACTGAGGAATGAATTATTAGGATTTTACTTTAGAGGAGGGAGGAAATTTAGGGGCCGCTGGTCGCTCATAACACATCATGAGAGTTAAGTGTGTGAGTCTTTTGTGTCAGTTGGGCTCTTGGATCGCAAAGAACAGAGACTCCCTCTAGGGAATTCCAGTGCCGCGGGGGTGGGAGGCCTCATTTTAAGGACATGAGAAGAAGCCAAGAAGAACTGGTCCCAGGCTCCAGCATAAAGGGACACTGGAAAGCTTGGCCCATTGGCTTGAGGGATACAGGCCCGAGGCTGACTATTGGCCCACCAAGATATCTTGCCCCAATCCCTGGGACCTATAAATGCTACCTTATTTGTAAAAGGACTTTGCAAATGTGATTAAGTATTTTGAAATGAGGAGATTATGCTGGATTGTCTGGGTAAACTCTTAATGCAACTCCAAATGTCCTTGTAAGAGAGAGGCAGGGGGAGATCTGGCACAGAGAAGAGAAGGCAATGTGAACAAGGAGGCAGAGCTTGGAGTGGGGGAGCCACAAGCCAAGGGAATGCCGGCAACCACCAGAAGCTGGAGGAGGCAAGGAACAAGTTCTCCCCTAGAGCCTCTGGAGGAGCAGCAGCTCCACCCACACCCTGATTTTGACCCAGTGATACTGATTTTGGACTCTGGCCTCCAGAAATGTGAGAGAATAAGTTTCTGTTGCTTTAAGCCAGCAACTCTGGGGTGATTTGCTATAGCAGACCTTGGAAACTAGGACAAGGGTGGTTCTTTGCCCCATTCTCTGCCATGAACATGCCACAGCTCTGCACACATCTGCTCTATTCTCTTGCCCTTGTTCTCATCCTCCACTCTATTTTCCCTCCACCTCACAGCGTCTGCTTCCTCATAGTTTCTCCTGTCTCGTAACTTTGGCTTATACTGTCCAAGTCCTCTCCAACTCCTATCTGTGTCAGGACCTTTTAGCTTCAGCAGCCACTGCCTTTTATAGTTCATAGATTGCCCCCAGGTTAGCACAACAGCCTATGGGTTGGCTGCCCTCTAAGTCAAGTGCCCATCTGTGCTCCAGTTGTCCCTGGCCAGTCAGGGACCTAGAAGGAAGGAGCAGGGGGTCCTTGGAGCACATGGGACTGCCTCTTCCTTGGGGCTATCAGTGGAGCACTTTCACTTGGGTAGGGTGTGGCAGATGATGGGATTGTCACATCTGATTCAGCTCATATGTCTGAATGCTTTTAACAAAAATTATAGGAAATCAGTTCTGAGGCAGCACATCCGAAATGAAGAAAAAATAGTTTAAGGAAGCTAACTCTTCTTAATAAGGAATTACCCCAAATCATAGGCGGACCAGTGCCCTAATAAAACGTAGCATTCTTTTCTCCATGTCATGTTTACATTGTTGTTGTGGGGCCAGAGCTGACTGGGCAAGGGAGCAACTAGTCCTTTGTTTCTAATTTAGTTTTCCCAATAAACCACACTTATGTTGACTTCATTCAAAAATTGTGTTGTAGAATGGTGCTTATCTGCTTAGTGAGCTGCCTTGGCTACCAACCTTAGTTTAGTTGTGCTCTAGTCTAGAGCAGGGCTTCCCAAACCTCAGTGCCTTCACATCACCTGAGGGTGCAGGAGGTCCCTGGTTCTGCATTCCTGGCAAGCTCACCCGTGATGTCACTGCTGCAGGCCCATGCACAGCACTTTTATGTTGCAAGATTCTAGAATAGATTGGTTTCTGATGGCTCAGTTCCATGGATGTTTCTAATGTGCCTTAAAAACATAACTGAGTCAAATAATTTGGGGGAACACTGGGTAAAACAAAGTACTCTGTGTTTCTTTATTTTGGGGGCTTCTTAGAACTTCTTGCCTGCTAAATCCCCAAATTTATTTAATCACAAGTCCTTTGTTCCCACAATCTTACTGATTAGGAATTTGAAAAGTACACCTTGGGAAATGGTTCTCTGGAAATCCCATTCCTAACCCCTTACTCTCAGTCCAGGGGGATTTTTTTTTTTTTTTTTTAACAATGGGAGGAAGTAGGAAAACTTGCTCTTGGTTTCAGAGCTGGTTCTCCCTGGAAACAAAGACCTAAAGCAGAGAGTTTAACAGCTCCAAAGGCTAAAGGTTGTGTATAGGGTAGTGGTTGAAGTAACACACACCTGTGTTTGAATTCTAGCTCCACAACTTACAAACTGTATGACCCTGAGTAGGTCATCCCCTCTGAACCTGTTTCCTAATCTGTAAAATGGGGATACTAGTATTTACCTACCTTGTAGGATTATTGTGAGAAATAAATGAGTTGAACAGGTGTAGAGGACTCAGTATGTTGCCTAGTATGTAATAAATGCCCAGTGGAAACTCTTATTATAATAATGCAAAAATACCACAATATTTCACATGCACCCCATTTTTTTCCTCCAGTTTTTCACTTCAGGACAGGGAGAAAGAGATGGAGAGAGAGAGAAAGAAAAAAGAGCAAACATTCTGGCTGGAAGGGTTACTTATGCTTTGAAGCTGACAAATATAATTTGTCTTGAGACTGCCAAGTTCTCGGGCTGAGACTTCATATTGGAAAAAAAGAGACAAGCAAGATTAATCTGGGGCCTTCGTTACTTACTCCATCTGGCCTGGCTTGGCACGGCCTCTTAGCTCTACTCCTTCAAAAGCCTCAGAAGAGTGGTCTCTAATGATTTCTGACATGGCAAGAAAGGGGCTCGCACAGCACGGAGATAAGGGCCCCAGCACCAGGGCCAAAACGCTTCCAGCGCTATGGCCCAGATGCTCCACCACAAAAGAAAGAAATGAACTGAAAGGGAGCCAAGGCCTCTGGGCCACGGTAATCTTCAGGGTTCCCAGGACACCTGGTTCCCCACAATGGGGTGCGGCGGAGCAGGGCTCACGTGGATGGTACCAGTGATGCGGATGGTCTGACTGGGCCGTGTTCCAATGACCGCGGGCACTTTTTAATCTGGCTTTACTGTCACACTGGAGATAGGTAGGTGTTAGGGGGAGAAGTGAAGAGCATTGCTTGTTTTAGACATTTGCCAGGAAAAACCTGCTGGGGAGGCTTTCTCATTCGTGTTTTTGTTTCCCTGCTCACATGGGAGAGGGAAAGGGGGAGGGGGTGGGGGAGGGAAGGGACCTGATACTTACTAAGCATCTACTATGTTCCAGGCACAGCGCTGGGTGGTCTCTCCACTGTTGGACTTGATCACTCATCACAAGCCTGAGAAGTAGAGCTTACTATTTTCCTTTTATTGGGAGAAGGGCCAGGGTCACACAGTAAGTGGGAGAGCCAGGATTTGAACAGAGGTCTACCTGTCATGTTGGTTAGTTGTGGTATTTTGTACACACAGTAACAGCCTTGGCCCGACAGGATTTGAGAGGAGAGAAATTATGAGCAGAGAGAATTTTCCACAGCCCCAGGAGGCACCAGCAATGTGGTCTGAGTCTTCTCTCCCAGGAGGTTGTAGAGCATAAAGGCTGAGTGGGTGCCTTTAAACTACCTTTGGAAAGATGGAGTTCTTGAACTGAAGACCAAGCCAGATTGGTCAGGGGACTGTTTATCTTGAATTAGAGGACTGCCAAGTGTCTGGAGCAAAGGTACACATAGCTTTCCAAAAGCCATGGACCTTGGCCTCCATCACTTGAGAAGTCAAAATCCAGCCAGATAGCTCCCAGGGCCTCAGGGTAGTGCTTGTGGGAGCCTCTCTACTTCACCAGGGGACTTCTGGGAACCTTCTGGTCAGTCACAAATCAGGACTGTCAGTATTTGCTTACTGGTTAACAAAGACCATGGAGAACAAAAGCATGGGTTTCCAAGTCAAACATCCCCAGCATTCTTTTTCTTTTTCATTTGGCAAATATTTACTGAGCACCTATTTTGTACCGAGCACTGTGCTAGGCCCTGGGTCCACAATGATGATCAAGAAAATGGCCCCTATCCTCATGGAGCTTATAGTCCAGCGGAGAAGATGGACTGTGAAAAAAGGAATTGTAGAAGTGATTCATTGTAACTGTGATGAGTGTTTTGAAGGAAAAGCATAGAGTGCCAAAGGAGTATATGACGAGGAAGGAGATGCAGGGCCCTGGCCCAGTGAGATAGTCAGAGAAGGTATCCCTAAGGGCATGACCCATATGCAGAACATAAAGGATGTGTAAGAATTAGCCAGGCAAAGTGATTTAGGAGAACAACATGTTTGAAGGCCCTGAGACAGGAAGGAGCCTGGCCCATTTGAGGAAATGAAGGAAGTTCTGTATTGATGGATCTTATAGGGAGAGCAAAAGAGGGCTGTGAGATGGAGGTATAGAAATAGGCACACACAGGGCCTTTGAATACCATGTTAAGGATTTGGTCCCACATGGGACATGTCTCTTATTGTCACATGTGACAAAACCTAATACAAACCAGCTTAAGCACAAAGGCAATATATTTGATTCATAGAACTGGGAAGTGCGGGGTTAAAGCTTCACGTATGACTAGATCCAGGAGCTTAAACAGTATTATGAAGACCTTCTCTTCCACTGTTTAATTGTTTGTTTGTTTGTTTTTTAAACAATTTATTGAAGTATATCATTCATACATGAACATACATAAACTATAAATGTTCAGAAAACATCATGAACTTAGAAAACAAACATGTATAACATCATGCAGGGCTCCCACACATCACCCCCCGACAAACACCCTGCATTGTTGTGAAACATTTGTTAACAAATCATTAAAGAGCATCGTCAAAGTATTACTACCAACTATAGTCTGTATATTCCTCCCCTATACATTTTTTTAAGAATTTATTTATTTATTTATTTACTTTTATCCATTTTTACCCCCTCCTCATTTTTGCTGTTTTTGTGTCCATTCACTGGGCAACTTTCTGTGTCCATTTCCTGCCCTCTCTTCTCATCCTTCTCCTCCTGTCTTCACTTGCATTCGATCCTCGGAACCTCCAATGTGGGAGAGAGGTGTCCTACTGCCTGCGCCACCTTAGTTCCTGGTTCTTTGGCGTGTCTCATCTTGGCTCTACCTTGCGTCACTCTCCTGTTACATCATCATCTTGCTGCGTGGCTCGTGGGGCCTGGCGGTGCACCCGCGCACAGGGCCTGGTGGCCCACACGCCTTCTATATTTTTCTTTTTTTAATTTTTTCTGGAAGTCCCGGGGATCGAACGCAGTTCCCTCCATATGGAAGATGGACACCCAGCCACCCAAGCCACATCCGTCCCCCTGCTATATCTCTTAAGGTTGACCAAAGATACCCAAAGTTATAGTTTTTTCCCATACAGGATGGTCACATAATAAATCAGGCTTAGTTTATCACCAGCATTCCAAAAACCAGACCTTGGGAGAAAAACTAGGTCTGGGGACACATGCATGGTTTCTAACATAGCGAATCTTTAGCCTACCCTGATTATCACAAAATCAGGACAGCGAGAAGATTCGCATGTTTAATTGTTTTTGTTTGTCTATGCCTCTCTTCTGTGTTGGCCTTTCAACTTGTGATCCAAAAGGAAGAGACAGCTCCCTTCTACCTTCAATTTGGAAAAAATAAGTAAATAAGGGAAAGACTGATTTCCACCACCTGGGTTACATGCCCACCCACAGGACCAATGATGAGGTCCAGAAGGCGATAAAATGACCAGCCTAACCTGGGACCTGTTCCTGTCCCTGTAGCTAGGGTGGGGATAGAGGGTGAAGGAAGGGGAAGAAAGTCACTGTGACTAACAACCCCAGGACCATGGAAGGAGTTTCCCCAAGGAAAAGGAGTTCTGGTTATAGAGGAAGAGAAGTGGGAAATACATGGGGTAGACAAAGACATTAACAAAACAATATTATTTTCTTCCTAGCCAGGAAAAAGCATATTCTTGTTTATTGGCAAACCTGCTACCATTTAATCGATATCAGATTCTGATTTGCACAAGTACCATTCTTCACTGTTAAAAACTGGGAATGCTCTGAGTTATTGGGCAAACTTTTCTGACTATTTTTCAAATGTTTCTAGGAAGCTGGACAAATGCTTCCAATTGATGATGGAAAATATGACAAGATTTCAAGAAATCCAAAGTGATAGAGGCGAAGTCTTATTCAGCAACTTGCAGCAGATTGTCAAACTCAGATTTGTCTTGTGTAGGGAATAATGTTCCAAGAACTATCAGGGCTATATTTTTAATTGGCCTAAGTACTGATTGTTGTTAAATAGAGCATAGTATTTAAGCAGTGAATAAAATGGGTGCTTTGTTGTTAGAATTGGGAAAAAAAAATATTATAATCAACAGAGAGCAATGGGAAGCCACTGAAGAGTGGTATGTGAGTGAAAAGCAAGATCAGATTAATTTATTTCAAAAATCACATTGGCTATTGTAAGACTGGAATGGAGAGGGTAAGAGAAGACGCTGAAAGGACTTAGATTCTAGGTAAACTTAAACACTTCCCAATAACCTAGAAATTATCTAGAAATACTTAATAAACTATAGAAGAATTTTTTTTGCATTATCATTGTGTGATTCAATTTTTTTAGAGAGTTGTAGGTTTACAGAAAAAGCACACAGAAAATAGAGTTCCCATATTATTAACACCTTGCATTAGTGTGGTATATTTGTTAAAATTGATAAAAGATTATTATAATTGTACTAATAACTATAGTCCATGGTTTATACTAGGGACTATAGTTGTTATTTTTAATTCATTTTAGTAAAATATATACAACATAAAATTTCCCCTTCTAGTCACATTCAAATATAGAGTTCAGTGCTGTTAATTACATTCACAATGTTGTGCTGCCATAACCACCATCTTTTACCAAAACTTTCCATCTCCCCAAATAGAAACTCTGTACAATTGAAGCATTAACTCCCCCTTCCCTACCCATAGCAGAATCTTTTTAAATGCACAGTAGATCTTGCAAGAAAGTATGAGAAATCCCTAAGGGTGAAAGACAAAGAAGAAATAGAAAAAATAGGGCTAAATTAGTAGCTGACATTGCAGTTCCTTTGAAAAGTTCTTTCAATCTAGATAATCAAAAGATTTAGATTTTAACGGTCACCTGGGGAAGGGAAACAAGGTCTTGGGCCTGAATGAGTTGGGTATTAGAGCAGAGACACTTCTTCTCCTATACCCATTCTTGACCCCCGACCCTCCTATAAAGCTGGGCCCCTCAGTGGTGGTGAAACAATGAACTAGAAAAAAAAAAACAAAAAAAAAAACACCCATGGCCATGGAGAGATAATAAAGAAATGTTTGTGTCTTGGTGTGTGCTCTGAGTGGAAAAAATTCATCCCCTTTGAGATTTTGTAAACATGAGTCTTCACATGAGTTTGGAGTTAAAAATTCCTATCACTTGTATGGTTCTAAAACCCTCAAGCTGAGAAATTAACTTTGAATAGGGCTCAAGACTAGTGATATCCCTGGATGCCTGGGAGAAGCAAACACAAAACTCTGGAAAGAGCGTTCAGCCTGGGATGCAGAGAATTCTCTCAGAAAATCCCACTGAATATATGCCCATAATCTGAAATTACAAACCAATTGAAGATATAGTCCACACCCTGAGCAAGAGACAGTAGATATGACAAACCACAGCTTTAAATCTCCAAGAATATCAGTTGATTAAATTATTAGGTATGAACTACAACATAAGTGTGTTAAAATGATCAAAGATCTAAAAGAAGGAATTAAAAAACTTTAGTGAGGAATACAATGTTATCAAAAAAGACCAGACAGATTTGAAAAAGAAAAAATAAATTTTCCAGAAATGAAAAATATAGTCATTGAAATTAAGATTTCAAAGCAAGGGTTAAACTGCAGCATGGACACAGCTGGAGAAAGAATTTGTGAACTACTTCAGGGGTTGGCAAAATAGATCCTCCAGGTCAAATCTGGCCCACCACCTATTGTTGTAGAGCCCATGAACTAAGAATGGTTTTTACATTTTAAAACGGTTTCACAATTTACATTTTTTTTGAAAATTAAAAGAAGAATAATACTTCATGATATGTAAAAACTATGTGAAATTCAAAATTCGGCATCCACAAATAAAGTTTTATTGGAACACAGCCATGACCATTCATTTACACATTGTCAGTGGCTGCTTTTGTGCTACAAATGGCCCACTGTGGAGCTTTAAAGCCACACCTGCATGCGCGCGCGCACACACACACATGCATACCTGCCCTAGCGGATTTCATTGAAGAGTCCTTGGAGACCTAGACCCCAAGTTCTTTTTCATCCCTTAGTATAGGATCTTCCCACTTGGTATTCAGAGCAATATTCCAATCTTTGAAAGGTCTTTCAAATCTTCATCAACCCTGCCTCTTTCTAGAAACAGCAAGGTGTAGTAGAAGCACATTATTTTTAACAACCATCTACTGAGTAATTTGTAGGTGCCAGCCACTGTGCTAGGCACAATGGTATTCAGTGGTGAAAAGAGAATAGATTCAGAAACTCTTGGGTTCCAAGACTGACAAATGCCACAGCCATTAGCCATGGGCACTTCTGTTTCATTGTTTGTAATACAGGGATAATTATAGTCTTTTACCTAGTAGGGCTTGTGCTAATTAAGAGAAGAAAGCATCTCAACACAATCTAGTACATTGCAAGCGTTCAATAAATGTTACCTTCCCGCTTCTGATTGCCTCTCAGTGCCCAGAATTTTCTCTCTTGCAGTGTCCAATACAGATGAGGACAGAGAATTCTCATTCCCAAGAAAGTGATTCTCTACCCACCACCTGGGTTTTTCTCTTTTTGCCCTAGTGGGCCCTCTTGGCAATATCAAAAGCCAATATAGAGGAGTAAAAAGCTGAGAGCAGAGAGTGACTAAGACCCTACCACATCACCTGGATTCACCTGTGCTGGGCGGCCCCTGGAGTATACAGTTGTGTGAACTAATAAATCCATTCCCACTTTGTGTATGTGTTTGTGTGTACATTTGTGTGTATGTTTGCATGTGTGCCATTTTTACTTGCAACCCAAAGAGTCCTGACCAAAACATTTATCTTTTAAATGTTCTATTTCCCCACCTAAGATATAATTCCTTTGAGGCTACAGAGCATCCCAAGGTGTGCACAAGAAGGTCTTTGCCTTAAAAGCACTTACAGTCTACTGGGGAAGCACTTTTCACAATAACCACAGAGTAGCTAGAAGCTCCTAGAGGCAGACAAATATCAGGTGCCAGGTGACGGAGCAGGGGGCACTCATTTTCACTGCAGTATTTGGGGAATGCTTCCTGGGACAGGTGACAGAACTGGACACATGAGGATCTGCTTGACCCCTCTAACCTGTCAACCTGCCTTGGGCCACACCATAAAAATAGCCTCACTCCCACTTCTATTGGCATTATTCTCTTACTCCATGCCAAAGGATCGCTCTGTCCCATGCGGGCATTTTCAGCACTTCTTGTTCTCTGTGACCGTCCAAGCACTCCAGACCTCTTCCCACCTGTTTCTAAGCCTCTTGGTTTCTGTCTTCACGATTCCTCTTTCTGTCTGAAGCCTGTCTTGAGCTGCCTATAGCCCTATTTGCATCACTTATTTGGCTTATAACTTCTGCTTCCTTCTCAACATAGTCAGGGGTCTCTAGTTACTTAGGCCCTCTGTCCCTTAGGCCCAGCCTGGCATTGAGGTCCTCCATCCTGGCTGCCCTCACATGGATGAAGCCCCCTCCATTTGCCCAGGCCCTATATGCTGGACCTAGACAGGGAACAGGGGAAAATGAAAAAGGAAGAGGGAGCAGGCTCAGGGTTGGCCTTCTTTCCAGAGTCCATGGTGTCTCGTGGAGGTGGTGTGGCTTGCAGAACCTGGGCTCCTCCGGACACCAGAGCCCCTTCGCCCTCTCACTGACCAGGCCCTGGGAGGTGCCTCCTGACCTCCACCCACTTGAGTCCAGAGAGCAGTCTCTGAACTGTGCTCCAGGAGCCCGAATTCCTTCTCATGCCACAGCCTGAGGCAGTGAGGCTGGCAGCACGGAATGCTGGCTCTGAGATCTGAGGTGGAAATGAAATAACTATCTGACTTAGAAAACCAGATCAACACAGCAGTCTTTGTGAGAAGAGAAAAGCCTGGAGCAGGCCAGAAACACGAAGGGAGGCTGATTGGCAGCACCACCCTGCCCTGCAGCAAGGAGGAAGGGCCAGTTCACTTTCCTGAGAGAGGCAGAGGCAGGACCCTGGGAGCCACTGCCAAAGCAGGATTTTCTTCATGGGCTCCCACAGGCCAAGGAAAATAACCAGGTAGAGGCACCGTTCCCAGGCAGCCCTTGAGGGCGTTGAGGGCGGCAGGAATGAGCCCCCTGAGCTCTAGAGTGGGGATGAGCTTTGTTAAGAGCAGTACGTGGAAGCTACCTCAGGGCTGTGCACCCTGCACAGAAGATGCCTTCCCCGCCCATCCCCACAGCTCTCCAGCTGGGTTTAACTCTCAATTGTGGGTCTATCTTTACTCTTGACTATTTGTGACCTCCAGTGTACTGCAGTGGCTGGCACATAGCAGGGGCTCAATAAATAGCTGAGATTCATATACCTCCATTTTCTCACTGCAAACATAAGAGGTCAGACTCTATCTCTAAAGGATCTTACTTTGCACAACAATTTAAAAGTACAGACTCTGAGACCAGATCACAGGACTTCAAAGTCTGGCTCCACAATCCTCTAGCTGGAACTCTCAGCAAGTCATTTAACCTCCCGGTGTTTCCCATCTGTAAAGTGGCGATATCACAGTGCTCATCTCATGAGGGTCTATAAAGCGAGGTTCCCTTGCAAAGCACTTGGCACCAGGCCACGCCCATAGGAAACACTCAGCAACATCAGATTCTATCTGCCATTTACATTCATTCGCTTCACATGTCATTTGCTCATCCCGTCATTCATTTAATAACGGCACAGTGGATTCAAAGCACTGTGGAGACAAAGATGAACAGAACACAGTCTTCATCCAGGATGAGCTCATGGTCTATGGGTAATTAGACTAATATTAGAATAAGATTTCTAGGCCCTAACTGCCTGCCACTTACAACCATCTGGCCTGGAACAAGTTATACAAACTCTCTGTGCCTTGGTTTCCCCATCAGCAAAATGAGAATAATAATAATCTCACAGAACATGGAGGAAAATAATCCAACCCATATTGACTTTTAACTGTGGTGAGTTGTTTTTTTTTTATAGACTTTTTTTTTTTTTAAACAGTTTCTAATTTACAGGAAAACTGAGTAGATAGATCAGAGAGTTCCCATATACTCCTGCATACAGTTCCCTATTATTAACATCTTACATTAATATGGTATGTTTGTTACAATTCATAAACTAATATTGGTAAATTATTATTAACTAAGGTCCATAATTTCTTCAACTTTCCTTAGCTTTTTACCTAATGTCCTTTTTCTTTTCCAGGATGCCATCCATAACATTTAGATGTCATATAAATGTGACTTTGATCTGCAGTATCACAAGACGATTCCAAATCTCCAGGCAAGGCCTGACAGGAGTTAAGTAAGATCTATTAACAAAACAAAAAAAACACCCTGTAAAATACGCTTAGATTTGTCACATCACACATCACATGATCTATAGATTATTTGGAACCTAAGTACTCTATGACTCAAGCTCCAGCTTCCAAAGAAAAGCAAACAAGAGCTTGACTCAGCTATCTGAAATATTTGACTCAGAAGTTAAATTTTTCAAAAAGAGGAAAGCATCTGGGCTTTAAAAAAAAAATCCCTCTTCAACTAAAAGCAACTTGAATTAATATTTCAAAATATATAATTTTCAGCTACATTTAATTAATTTGTCTCCACATTCCCTAGAACAGTTCCTGGCAAGCACGTGATGTTAACTCTAATTACTACACTACTGGAAGTTCTCTGTCAAAAGTCTGGATAAATTAAATAATTGAATGAAAAAGTGCTGAAGAAACATGAAAATGGGAGGGACCAACTGATGAGGGAGAGGAGTTGTAGGTCAGAAAATGATCTCACTCACTCATTCATTCATTCAGTAAACATCTGTGACAGGTTAATTTTTCACTGTCTCTTCTTTCCCCATATCCCAAACAGGTTGGGATAGGTCCACAGAATTTCTTTACCTTAAGGATGCTTGTGAGACATAAAGCAAAAGCTGCCTTAAGTGCAGAATTTTTGTGGTCTTGTCAAAGTCCAAGTATGTTAGGTGTCCTGGAGGCATAGGGGAGAGAATGGGTGACTGTTAGAAACAAGAGAGAAGAAATTCCAGAAACTTGGAAAAGTTTGAGCTAGGACCCAGGCCTGCACCCCACCAGCGCCCCAGGAGGTGGCCAGAGCTTGGAGAGACTGGCTCTGTGGTGTGGTCAGCCTGGGAAGCACCACATTCCACACACGGCACAGTAACAGAGCAGGGGTAGATTCCAAGGAGCCTTGGGGCTGGGAGGTTGGGGATCTCAGTGGGATCCATGTGGACCAATGAGTGGAGAGAACTCCTGGATACCGCAGTGCTGAGGTGAGACATGGACATGGCCCCAGGGGTGGGTGGGTAATAAGCAAGATTCAATCTCAGAAGCAGTAGTTAAGGGTGAGGACTTGATTGCCTATCTTTGTTTGTTTGTTTTTTTCACATGAGTAAAATACTTTTCTTATTACTTTAATTTCCTTGAAATACAAATATAATTGACTAAAGCAAAACTGATAACAATGTATTGTTTGGTTGCAACAAATGCAGAAGTGAAACATTTAACCAATAAAACAAAGGTGAAGAGGGAAATAATGGAAGAACTCTTGTAAGCTTCTTTTTTTTTTTTTTCATTTCAGTGTTAAACATTGCTCCGTTGAAGCAAGTTAGTAACTACAATAACAATAAATCTGCTTTGGTCCATGGTGACACTCTCCCCTTATTTTTTTTCATTCCTCAATCTTGAGGGATTTGGGGTGATGTCTGCTCTGACTGCTTCAGGCTGAGAGAGGATTTAGATATTATGGGGCAGAGGAAAGGAATTGTTTTGCTTGCAGTTAAGATACTCCTTGTTTTGAGGAAGGGACTTGTCCATCATCATTGTTTTGTTAGTTTTCCAGGGCAAGCGTGAAGAACTGGAGAATAGGAATTGGCCGCAATTCAGGTTTCAGGGCTGAACCAGCATATGAACCATCTGAAGATTTAAGTCTCTGAGAAATATATTTAGCAAATACATTGAAAATTATAGGTTCAGATAAAAGGAGTAGAAGAATCATGATTAGGGGAATTATAAATGGGGCCCGCTGAGGGGGTGTTGATTTCATGAGGCTGTGTGGCTTGTCTATGGTGTCCACACATCTCTAGAGCCCTTGGGAGCACTTCAGTTTGAGTCTTTGTTTACTGTGGCATTTTGGGAAATCTGCCTGAGACCTGCATAAGCGTAACCTCTCGAATGCCCTCCTAACTCACTTTGAAATCTCTTAGCCATAAAAATTCTGTTTTATTTAATAATTCCCTCTTTTAGTCAAAGTCTTTTTCCAAATGCATCACAGGTCAGCCTTTGGTAATAATCTTTCAGTGCCAGGGAGTGACCTCTTGTCTTTTATCTCTGAGCTTGTCACTTGCTACCTGTGTCATCTTGAGCAGGTTAACCTAAACTTTCCACCTCTGTTTTTCTCATCTGGAAAATGGGAAAATAGCTCTATTATTATTGTGAGCATTAAATGAGTAATGAGAAGTGTTCAATTAAAGAAAATATCCTGACAGCCTAGTGGAACAGGAGTCAGAACTAGATTTATTTTTATTTATTTATTAATTTTTTTACCGGGAGGTCCCGGGGATTGAACCCAGGTCCCTCCATATGGCAGATGGACGCCCAACCATTTGAGCCACATCCGCCCCCCAGAACTAGATTTAAATAGCCTTAATATGAAATGAGAATTTTTCTTGCCCATTTGAGTTTGGGACTCACTAGACATCTATTGAGTCCCTACTCTAGTCGGGCATTGAACTAGACCCTGGGGACACAATGCAAGGCACCGTTTTTCTTCTCCAGGGACCACTGTAAGGAGGTCTGAATTCCATGGCCATCCAGAGGACAGCGATCTTACTCCTGGCTAAGTAGATCGAGCATATTTGTTTTTGTCTTACTTCAAATTCCTAAGAGTGAGAACCTGATTATTCCAGTTCATCATTTTTAACCAAGTCATAGGCCAGAGGTTATAGGTTGCTGACTAGCCAGTGGATTGGCTGCCCTTGAGCCAAGTGCTCACCCCCGGTCCAATCAGCTGTGGCCAGGAAGTGTCCTGGTGGCTCATGGCCCAAAGCATGGCTGCCGTCCCCAGAGCAGAAACTAGTTTACCTTAGAAGGGCAAGTGGGTGGAGCAGATGCCCCGACATTAGTACAGCAGGGAAAGATTTTCCAACAGAAGGAAAAACATGCAAAGTGTGGGAAAGTATGGGATATTTGGGTAACTGTGGGAAGTTGTGAGTTGCAGGATTTTAAGAAGGGAAGAGCTACTTTGCAAGGAGCTATCTACTGATGACACTTGAGACCCCTGAGCTTGGCTTCTATTTAAATCAGCATTTAAATCTCCCCAAGTATCAGTCATGTAAATATGTCTACCCACCACCACCACCTGTCAGTCAAAAACACGGGCACCACATTACATGATCATTTCATCTTGCTAAAACCATCATTTTTAAAAATTTGATCTGAATAAAAAATTTTTTCACAAAGGAAGTAGCAGTAGTTACTACTTCCAGAACAGAGAAGCAAAGGGTATCAGGCCTTGGTGCTAGTTCTAGATTTTACTTGGACTTTAGAATCTGACCCATTGATTCAAACCCTGGTTTCACCACTTGCTAACTGCAATCTTAGACATATTATTTAATTTCTTGGAGCCTCCATTTCCTCATCTGTGAGATGGGGCAAACTGTACCCACTTTTAGGATGGTGGTTAGGATTAAAAGATATTGTGTATGTAAAGTAATTAAATGGTTTCTTGTACCTAAAAGATGATCATTATATAGTTTCATTATTACTGACATATAATTTGAGGCAAATAATCTGATTGCTAAATGTCACATTTACTACAAAACTACCGATTTCACCACACAGTTTTGAAGATCGAATGAAAGAATGTATATTGATGTGCTTTGAAAAGTATTCTGCAAGCTTCAGGAACCATCAGATATGCGAGACTGATGTCAGATATATGGAACTGTTAAACCTGAGGCTGGGGAACCACCCTGTCTGCAAAATGGCAGGTGCAAAGTACTTAAGCATAGAAAAAAGCTGGAGTCAAGACCTTAAAATAGTGAAATTAACCTTTAATTCACTTCTCCATTTTTTTTTTTAATCAGTAAAATTATCTTTAGTGAAGCGGATGTGGCTCAAACGATTGCGCTCCTGCCTACCACATGGGAGGTCCCCGGTTCAGTTCCCGGTGTCTCCTAAAGACGAGCAAGACAGCAAGCTGACATGGCAAGCTGACGCAACAAGATGACGCAACAAGAGACACAAGGAGGAAAAGATAATGAGAGACACAACAAAGCAGGGAGCGGAGGTAGCTCAAGCGATTATGTGCCTCCTTCCCACATTCCCGGCCAGACAGTGAGTGCAAACAATGAGGGGGTGGGGAGAAATAAATAAAATAAGTCTTTTTAAAAAATTATCTTTAATATGTGTTGGACTATTTCTGGAATCAGTTATGATTTATTTCACTTAACAGTAATCCACTAATATTCTTCATAGGAGGCATATAGTTTCCGTTAATTCGCAGGTTGTCTGGCCTATATTTAAATAGATTTTAGTATCAACCAGTGTTTAGTGAAGCATTTTTTAAAGTAAGGAAGTAGAAATATTCCTCAGAAATGGCAAATAGGTTTTCATTCACATCAATTGATTTGTATTTCTTGCCCAGGAAATTGTACTAAGGTTTCTGGACCCCTATCTGGTCTTGGTAGAAAGAGTGCTGCCATTTATTACTTATGCTTGTCATTGGCATGGGAATGCGAGATGATAGCACATGCCCATTCCTAGGTAACTGGCAAATAGATGCTCTTGATGAAAATAATTTTTGAATTAAATTCAGTCCTATGCCCACATGATCCAGAATGGCATATTTCCTGAGGGGGGGAAATAATGATTTGACAACTGTGGCAGATTGTATTTTCCAAAGATGGCTACAAAATAGCCCTCATGTCATGTCCTCTTCTGCAATGTGACCTAGCCACTCTCCCCATCAACAGGTAGAGTCTAACTCTTCTTCCCTTGAGTTTGGGCTGGCCCGATTGATTTTTATGTAACCAACTGGATGTGGCAGAAGTGATGCTGCATGGCTTCCAAGGCTAAGTTAGAAAAGACCATATAGCTTCCACCTCATTCTCTCAGAACACTTGCTCTTGCGATGCTCCCTCTTGGAAGCCAGCAACATGCAGTGAGAAACCCAAGCTACACGGAGAGGTCATTTGTAGATGCAGCAGTTGACAGTCCCAAGTGAAACCAACCTTCGAGTCATCCCAGACATATGAGTGTGGAAGCCTCCGAATGACCCCAGCCCCAAGCCATTTAAGTCATTCCCAGCTATTCCAGTCTTCCCAGGTGAGGCCCCAGACACTGGAACAGAGACAAGCTATCTCCACTGTGCCCCATTTGATTTCCTGATCCCCAGAATCTGTGAGCATAATAAAATGCTTATCATTAAATGTTGCTAGATTTGGGAGTGCTTTTTATACAGCAGTGGTTAACCACACACATACCGATACACACACACACAAATCCCAAGCCCCTAAGATGGTGGAGATGGTAGATCTGCTTTCTCCATCATGATTGGAGGACTGTGCACAGGTCACATAAACTCTCAAATCCCCCATCTCCTTATCTGGGATAATAATAGCCTTCCTATCATGGTGTAAAAATTAAGTCAGAAAGCAGTGAAGACAGAGATGTTGGGAAACAACACCATCATGAAAACATGGCTATTCTTATCTAGCCTTTCTGTAAACTGGAGAGCAGCACTCAGTAATTCACAGAAGACTTGCTTTTTGGAAAATGGTTATTAGTCCACACCCACAAATCCAACCTAATGGCTCTAAGTGGAGTTTTCACATTGGGTGAAAACCTAATCAGTGCCCTCAAAATGTCCCATAGGACAATCAGACAGACATGAGACATGTCCCTGCCAACAGTGACCTCACTTCTTTTGTATAATGACATGCTAAGTTGTAAGAATCTCCTTGTTCTGATAATAGGGATGGCGAAGTTCTTGAGCTTCCAGAAGCATAGACTGTGTGCCCTGCCCAGTGGGTACGTGCCTTACCCCACCCGAGTTTCCTTAACATGAATATGCTCAGAGGGGACTACAGGGCATGGGGGCCTGGCTTTGTAGAATCTGTTCCTTAAGAAAAATAGCCACTTTCTACATGCAGGCTGATTTGGTGGGGCCAATTTTTCTAACAATGGGAGAACAATTACTTTTTAACATTTAAAAATTGTGTTCAAAGAGACCATGATACATACCTCCCATGTCCAGCCAGTATCCACCCCAAACTTCTCTCCTGGGTACTTTCTCACCTTCAGCCTTAAAGCTTTATGAAAGAGATCTTGGTTAGCCAGTTACTAGCTGTGAAAGTTAGTCAAGTCACTTGTCATCTGTGAAATTAAGAAAACTGTACCTCACAGTTTGGGGAGGTCACAGCATAATGAAACACTCTGCCAGGCAACTAGATTTCATTCACTCATTCCAGAAATAGTTATCAAGATTATACTATGTGCCAGGCACCAGATTAGATGCTAGGTATGCGTTGGTGAAAAGGGCAGTCCCTGCCTTCTAGAAGTTTCCAGGGCAGTAGGAAAAGTGGAAAGTAAATAGGTTATTAATATATAGTGTAATAAGTGCCAGTATGAGGGAAACAGGGTGTTATGGGAACACCAGAAAAAGCTCCCAAACCAGGCATACAGGCTCAGAAAAAGCTTGAAGGAAATCATGTTGAGACCCTGAATAAAAAGTAGGAGTTGGATGAATATGGTGGAGTGCAGGACAGAGAGAAAAGGTGCCTACAGGCAGAGAGAATAGCATGTACGAAGGGCAAGAGGGCATTTCCATGGTATTTCCAGGAGAATGCAGGTGGTTCCATGTGGCTGAAGCACAGAATGTAAGGCAGAAAGCAGAAGACGACGAGCTGGTGGGGTAAGTGGCATCCGGTCATGGGGGCCTTGCAGGCGACACGTAGACACTTACACTTCAGCATTTCAGGCTGTGAAGTGAAGAATGGATCCGAGGGAGCAAGAATGAAGGCCAGAAGGCCATGAGGAGGCTGTAATGGAGGCGAAATGCGGTGACTCTGCACACGATGGCTATTTTTACCCCTTCTGCCAGGCACTCAAAATTTAAAAACACGTGGCCTGTGTCTCTTTACACATGGTAATGTCTTCTGGAGGAGTCTTATAAAACAAAGCCAGCTCCTGTCTAATGAAGCCACAAGAAATGCAGCAGAAAGTGCCATGGATGAGATCTGGGGCAGAAGAGGCAAATCCCCAAAGCCTGGCCTTGAAGAGCAGAGGAAATGAGTCTCCCCAGCACTGCAGCAAGCTCGGACATTGCTTTCTTTCTCCATGAGGCAGGCTTCACCCTCCCTTCCTTCCATCCTGCTCCCCCCAAGCCTGACCGTTTTCTTTTCTGGGCCTGGGGAGCATCCCTGAACAGGAAACTTTCTCTGAAATGAGAGCTGAATATCAAGAGGAAGGGGGGAAGTAAAGTTGCGGAGTTGGGCCCCAAAGAGTTCCAACCCAATTTTCTCACTGTAATCCTCACCACGCCCCAAAGAAAATAAGCCTGACTCACAGACCACATCAGTCCTGGGAAGTGGGAAGCTTGGCTGTGTGGGGTTGGCCAGCCTCTCAGGGTTCTGTCTCCTGGTCTCCTGGGAGCCGTCTCTCTGCACACCACACAGGGAGGAAGGTTGACCCTGACTCAACCCCCACTCTAGCTGCTCCATGTCCCCAGCCTCCTCCCTCGTCCCCTGAGCTTTTAGCTGCCAGAGCTATAGTCGAGTGGAGCTGAACTGTGGTCAGGCTGAACTGTGATCAGGGTGAGGAGGAAATTTTTGGAGCCACTCCAGTGGCCACAGACCTGGGCGTGTCTACAGCTGATTCAACAGATGGGGAGGCAGAAAAGGGTCATGGAAAGTGAAGGAGTTTCAGGGTCAGAATTCCAATTCCACCACATGGTAGCTGAGCATCAGTTGCCTCGACTCTAAAATGGGAATGATAATATCTGGTTTGGAGGGTGTATTAGTCAGCCAAAGGGGTGCTAATGTGAAATACCAAAAATGGGTTGGTCTTTATAAAGGGTATTTATTTGGGGTAGAAGTCCACAGATACCAGGCCATAAAGCGTTATGTTTCTTCTCTTACCACAGTCCATTGTCACATGTTAGAGCAAGACAGCTGCTGGCATTTGCCAGGGTTCAGGCTTCTGGGGTTCCTCTCTTCCTGGGGCTGCATTTCTCTCCAGGCTTAGCTCCTGTTTCCTCCACAAGATCAGCTGTAGATGATCAGGCGAATGGCTTGCTTCTCTTCTCCTGGGGCCTTCTTTCCAACATCAAAATTGCTTCTCAAAAGACTGCTTCAACTCTGTTCTAGCCGTGCCTTTTATATTCGATTCCCCACTCACCAAGGGGTGGGGCTCAACACCCTACTGACGTGGCCCAGTCAATGCCCTAATCATAACTTTTTTTTTTTAAAGATTTATTTATTTTATTTATTTATCCCCCCCTTGCTGCTTGTGCTGCTGTGTCCATTCGCTGCGTGTCTTCTCTGTGTC
>JAQZBX010043866.1:0-21534 GCA_029593785.1 Cabassous unicinctus
CTCTTCCCGGGGCTGTGTTTCTCTCCGGGCTTAGCTCCTGTTTCCTCCACAAGGTCAGCTGTAGGCGATCAGGCGAACGGCTCTCTTCTCTTCTCCTGGGGCCTTCTTTCCAACATCAAAGCTGCTTCTCAAAGACTGCTTCAACTCTGTTCTTTGCCTTGCCTTTTATATTCAATTCCCCACCCACCAGGGGGTGGGGTTCAATGCCCTACTGACTGGCATGGCCCAGTCAACACCCTAATCATAATTCAATCATGCCCAGATTAACAGATTAGATTACAGGCATGATCCAATTATATTTTTGGAATTCATAATCACAAATTCCCCAACGGTTACAGGGCTGAACTTGGAAACCAAGAGGTGCTGAGTCGTTCCCTAGGACCCCAAAGGGACCATGAGGGAGCCACTAGCCTCAAGAGATATCTAATGCACACAAAGCTGATCCACTTCAGAAAAAGAAGTTCCCATGTACATCCCAGCAGCAAGGGCATATCTGGTTAAAAAGCTTCAAAGAACCAACTTAACACTCCTAGAACTGCATCAGGAGATTGCCAGCTTAAAGCCCTGAGTCACTTTGAACTTGTGAACAAATGAGCATTAGAGCCTCTCAGAAGCTCACCTATTTGAAGTAAAGAGCTTCTGAAAACACAACACAAAGGAGTAAGGGCAGTATGCGTATGGCAGAGGAAGAAGGCACGATGAGCTCCTCAGGGAGGGAGCTCACCCTTCAGGAGGAGGTTTGAGGGCTCGTGAGTATCTTGGCAGGTAGGGGTAATCCAACAGTATGCTCAGATGTTTCAGCATCAAGGCATGAAACAGCTGATTAATTTAGTCGTGCATGTGAGGAGAGGATGAGGGGGGAGATGAGGGGAGAGAGAACGGTAGGGCAGGTAAGCGGGAGGCAAGCCAGCGGCCAGCCCAGACCTCAGAGGTCCTGTGTGCCTTGACAGAGGCTGAAGCCCTGCAGGCAGTGACTGAGTGGAGTTCCTGACGGGTCAGTGACAGTGAGACCTGTGTGTCCAAGAGCCCATCTGGCAACACGTGGAGAATGGGGGCTTGGGCAGGGAAGCCAGGTGAGTGGCAATAGTTTAAATCAGAGAAGAAGAATTAGCGTAGTGAATGCTGGGGAAATGGAGAACATTCCTCAGCTGCTCAGGAGGTAACATCAGAAGGACTAGATGAACGACTCCAAGTGGGTGGTACAGGACAGGCAAGATAGGAATAAGGTGGACAATGGAGCCACAAACCCAGGCAGGAAGCCGGGAAGAAGTCGGGAGCCATGCTGATCCCGGGGATCTGAGCAGCGGAGTAGATGGGGTCTGGAACTTGGAGGCTAGGGCACTGAAGAACCAGGTGGGCAACTGTCCACACGAAGGCTGGAGTGAAAACAATGATGGAGGTGAGACCACCCACACCAGGAGTTCTTCCATTCCGAGGAATGGACCCCTTTGAGAACTTGATGAAAATGCTGTACGCTCTCCCCGCCCCGACCCCCCAAAGAACATAAACAAAAAACATTTTGTGAAAAAAATCAGGACCCTCATAGGCCCCCTGCTGCCCATGTAGGGACTACAGGCTAAGAATTTTGGGGGGAGTAGGAAGGTCAGAGCAGTGTATCGACTAAGATGCTCCTGGCAAATTCAGGGGACTAGTAAGTCTTCACCATGCAGGATGCTGAGCAGCCCTGGACCAGTCCCTGCCTACTAAATACCAGAAATGCCGACACCCCAGTCACTGGAGCAACCTAAAAACGTCCCCGCATATTTCCAAATGGCATCACCCCATGTGGGAACTCCTGGTCAAGAAAAGGTCTGCTGAGCCCCACTGATATGAAATAAGCAAACTGAGCAGACTCACAGAGCTAGTCTGGAAGAGAGGTTTCCAGGAGACAGAAAGGGAGAAGAAGGTTGTGAGCCAATGTCCACATGGGCAAAATCTATGATAAGGGGGAAGTGTGTGTTTGTGCAGTGAAGAGGCATGACAGTGATGCTACTGGACTGGGCGGTGCTGGTCTGTCAGGGGGATACGGTGTGGAGGGTGTGTTGCACTGTCCATGGAACTGGGGGGAGTGTTGGGGGAAGGAGGAGGTGAACTGTGGGGATTTGTGGGTATGTGGTTGGAACTACAAAGCTGGGAATGTTCTTTTGGCAGATATGGAAGGGGAGGGTTACCGGTGTAAGGTGTTAGATGTGGGGGGCATGTGGGAAAGGGCGCACCTGGGGCAGACTTCTAGGGAGTGTGTAGTGTTCATCTTGTCATGGTGTGTTGTATCAGTGGGTGGAGACCCACATAATGAGTGGGAAGATGTTGGACTCCCATCCTGGGGAGTTCTTCTATGATCTGTTAGAGGGGGAGAGTCTCTTGAGAGCACAGGCAGTGCCAATAGGGGAGGACAGGCCAGTATGTTGAGCCCTCAATGTCGTTGCAGATAACTATGAATATTGTCCTTCATTGAGTTAATCTTGGTGGTTACCATGGTCTTGAGGGGAGGAGGAGGGAGGAATAGAATAGATGGAACATGGGGAATTTTGGGGGCAATGGAATCATTCTACATGATCTTGCAATGATGGATATAGACCATGTTAAATTTCACCAAAATCTATAAAAGTGTATGGTCCAAAATGTAAACCATAATGTAAAGCACTGACCATGGATAGCAGCAATGTTTCAATAGTTGTACATCAATTGTAACAAATGTATCATCCACATGTAAAATGTTACTAGGGGAAAGGGGTAAGGGGGGAGGATGTTGGGTATATAGGAATCCCCTATATTCTGTACGTGACTTTTCTGTAACCTAAAACTTCTTTGAAGACGAAATGAAAAAAAGTAAGATACTGGGGGAATAAAAGGAAGAAAACATCACTGTCTATACAAGACAATAGATCTTACAGTGATGAAAGATATGTAAAAAAAATTTTTAATTTTCTATTTATCTTATTTCAATTTTTAAATTTTTTTTGTATTTTATTTGTTATTTTTAAAACTATCATCATTATTTCATTTTCTTATTAATTATATTCGGTTATTCTGTTGGCTTCAATTTTGAAGAAGTTTTGGATCAAAAAAGGTACAACTGCAGCAGGGGAGGATCATTGGTGCGGGGTGTCAGAGATGGGGGATACATGGGAGGAGGTTCACCTGGGGCATAACTATAAGGCATATGAATGTGTTCAAGTGTTCGTGGGGCATTCAAAAGAATATTGAATTCCCATCCTGGGGGGATCTGCCACATTCTCTAATGGGACAGCAAGAATCCCCCGAGTACAGGGGCAGTGACTAATGAAGGAGGATGGACCACTGACGGGCCCTTGATAGTGTTAACTGTACTAGTAAATCTTTACTTTTAAAATTGAAACTTAGCCTAGAATTATAGGGTACCTAAGAGTTACCTCCTGAGAGCCTCCTTGTTGCTCAAATGTGGCCTCTCTTTAGGCCAAACTCAGCATATAAATTCATTACCTTCCCCCCATTGTGGGACATGACTCCCAGGGATAAGCCTCCCTGGCACAGGGGATTACTACCAAGCATCAACTAGCAATGCCACAGGAAAAAGACCTTGACCAAAAGGAGGAAAGAGTAAAGACAAATGAGTTTATATGGCTAAGAGACTTCAAAGTGAGTCAGGAAGTCATTCCAGAGGTTTCACTTATCCATGTCTCAGCAGGATCTCATTGACTGCCAAAGTAAATATTGCCTCAAATAGCAGGGCTAAGGGCTCTGGAGACACCCAGACACTACAGGCAGGGCAGAAAGCTCAGGAGTTTGGTGCCCTGCCAGTGGGCCCTACTTGGGAATTTATGCTCCCCAGTGTGACAGTGCTGGACTCAGTTGTGGTTTCCCAACACATGGCCCTTCTATTTGAACCTATAGTTAGTACTAGAGTTGATAGGTGTATGTCCAAGAGACTTAAATCTTTGGGCTGTCCATGTGCCAGCTGGGCCCTGAATCTCAATAGAGTTGCAACACCTACTCTCCAGTTCATTGGACTCACCCAGGACAACTAAAAAGTAGATGATGATGGACAATGACCATCTCAAGGAACAGAGAGAGTGCTCAACTGCAAGCAAGATAGTCCCATCCATCTACCCCATGGGATCTAAGCCCCCTCTAAATTAGAGGTGGAGTGGGCATCACCATCCCAGAATCCTCAGGATTGAGGAATGAACGATGGACTAGAGCAGACTTACTGTTATTCTACTATAGACTTATTGTGATTCTAGCAATGGAAGAACTGTTATCACTGATGTGGAGACAGTGGCCACTGCAGGTTCTGAGGGGAGGAAGAGGGAAAGATAGGTGTAATATGGGGGCATTTTTGGGACTTGGGAATTGTCCTGAATGACACTGCAATGACAGATACAGGCCATTATATATAACTTGCAAAAATGTGCAGGAGAGAGAATATACTACAATGTAAACCATAATCCATGCTTAGTGGCAATACTCCAAAATGTGTTCATCAATTGTAACAAATGTACCACACTAAAGAAGGATGTTGTTAATGTGGGAAAATGTGCTAGGGGTAGGGAGAGGGGCAAATGGGAATCCCCCATATTTTTTATGTAACATTTATGTAATCTAAGGATATTTTTTTAAAAATTAAAAAGTATATTATTAAAAAAAAAAAAAAAAAGAGGTCTGCTGAGGAAGCAGCAAAGACGACTGAGTAAGGAAGGGTCAGAGATAGGGGGAAAAGCAGATCCAATCCTCCAGCAAACAGTTCAGCCCACCTCCAAAATACACCCAGGATGCAACCTCCTCCCCTCTCCCAGCACTAGCACCTTAGCATCTAAGTGAGCCTTTTTAATTTTACTAATTTTATTTAACTAGCACCTTTATAATGCTTACTATCTGCATCAGGGCATGAGTCAGCTTATTAATTTAGTCCTGCTTGTGAGAGGATGAGACAGAGAGATAAGGGGAGAGAGATAACAGGAGGACAGGTAAGCAGGGAGGCAAGCCAGCTGGCTAGCCTATATCTCAGATTTTACTAATTTTACTTAACTAGCACCTTTATAATGCTTACTATCTGCCACGCTGTATTCTGAGTGTTTTACAAACGTTAACTCACTCAATCCTTATGACAACACGTGCAGATGGGTACCTTTACTATCCCCATTTTACAGATGAGACAAAGAGAAGTTAAAGAACTTGTCCAAGTTCACAAAGCCAGTACAATCCAGGCCCAGGCTTTTGAGCAGCACTGGCTCTAGGGCCTATGCTACTGAACTCTACCCTACACTGACTGTCCTGCCATTCGTTCCTCTCTTCAAGACCTTCAATGATTTTCTGTCACAGTCAAACCCAAACTCTTGCCACCGTCACTAAGACCTTAATACAGGCAGGCCTGATTTGATTGTGCTTCACTTTATTGCGCATTGCAGATATTGTGTTTTCTACAAACTGAAGGTTTGTGGCAACACTGCATCGAGCAAGTCTATAGGCACCATTTTTCCAACAGCATGTGCTCACTTTATGTCATGTTTTGGTAATTCTCTCAATATTTCACACTTTTTCATTATTATTATATTTGTTATGGTGATCTATGATCAGTGATCTTTAATGTTACTATTATTGTCTGGGGCATCACAAACCATGCCCCATATAACACAGCGAACTTAATCAGTAAATGTGTGTTCTGACTACAAATGCTGATGTAGAAGCTGCAGCAAGTTACCCAGAAGATATAGGTAAGATAACTGATGAAGGTGGCAACACTAAACCACAGATTTTTCAATGTAGACAAAATAGCCTTCTATTGGAAGAAGCCATCTAGGACTTTCATAGCTGGAGAGAAGTCAATGCCTGGTTTTAAAGGACAGGCTGACTCTCTTGTTAGGGGCTAATGCAGCTGGTGACTTTAAGTTAAAGCCAGTGCTCGTTCACCAATTGCTAAATCTTTTCGGCTTCTGCTCTATAAATGGAACAACAAAGCCTGGATGACAGCACATCTGTTTACAACATGGGTGACTGAATATTTTAAGCCCACTTTTGAAATCCACCGCTCAGAAGATGAGATTCCTTTCAAAATATCACATCAACAATGCACCTGTCATCCAAAAGCTCTGATGGAGATGGACAAAGAGATGAATGCTGTTTTCATACCTGCTAACATAACATCCATTCTGCAAACCATGGCTCAAGGAGTAATTCTGATTTTCAAGTCTTATTATTTAAGAAGTACATTTTGTAAGGCTATAGCCACCATAGACGGTGATTCCTCTGATGGATCTGGACAAAGTCAATTAAAAACCTTCTGGAAAGGATTCACCATTTTAGATGCCATTAAGAACATTTGTGATTCAAGGGAGGATTCAAAACATCAGCATCAACAGGAGTAAGGAAGAAGTTGATTCCAACCCTCATGGATGACTTTGAGGGGGTCAAGAATTCAGTGGAGGAAATGATTGCAGATGTGGTAGAAATAGCAGGAGAGGGGGCTCCAAGATGGTGGAATAGGGAACAGCAGGCTGCAATCCTCCTCCAAAAACTATGGGAATGTAGGCAAGTTTCCCTGGCAGAAGGAAAGCCACAGGACCGTGGGGGAAACTGCAGAGGGCAGCTAGATAGGGAAACCCAGTTGGATGGGGGGAAGGGAACCCATAGGAGATGGGACACTCAAGCCGGCTCAGAGATGAGGGAAGCCCGGGAAGTGAGTTGGCTGGAAAACCAGTGCTCAGCCAGCTCCTAGAGCAGGGGTTCTCAACCAGGGGTCCACAGACCCCTTAATTTCAGGGGGTCCATGAGCTTGAATTTTAAAAAATCAACTTATTATCTTTATTTTCTCTGATCTCTAACTGAAACCTGGCATTTCCTGTACTTATGAATGTATGCAATAAATTACAGTAGTATTCATTTCATATCACATTACAGTTGCTGTGTATCTCGAAATGCTTATCTTGCTTATGCTCATCCATACTTCAAAATCACGGTAGGTATTAGACCCCAGACTAGTTGAGTGTCATAAAACTATCTGCCGCTACATTCTGAGAAGGGATCCATGGTTTTCACCTGACTGGCAAAGGGGTCAATGGAACAAAAAAGGTTAAGAACCTGTCCTAGATTGAGTTAAGGCTTCTGACCCCCAGGTGACCAGGGGAGTGTCCCAGTACCCAGCAGGGACGAGGGAGCTGCAGGGCAGACAAGTGTGGGGGTCCAGCACCCAGCCAATTTAAGGGGAGAGAGGTATAGCGGGGAGGGGCAGGTAGGGTGGGGGAGACACCAGCCAGGGCAGAAATAGCTCCGGGGGGGGGCGGGGAACTGATCAGGCAGGCTGTGACACCCACCAGTCCTGGAGAGAGAAGTAATGGGTCAGTGAGGGGGCAGGCTGACAGGCGCCTAACAGCCGGGAGAGTGGGAAGCCTGGAGAGGCAAGCCAAAACCTTAGACGCCTAACTGCCCTGAGGTAAAAGAGGGCAGGCAGAGGCAGAGGACAAGCCCTCAGAAGTCTCCAGGAGCCTAACCTAACTGGTGGAGCAGGTGGAGCTCTTGGTTAAACTCTTCGTTCACATGTACAAGGTCCTGGGTTCAATACCCAGCAGCTCCAAAAAAAAAACAAAACAAAACAAAGCTTGGGGAGGGGATGCAGCTCAGTGGTTGAGGGCCTGCTTCCCATGTACAAGGTCCTGGGTTCAATCCCTCATACCTCCTTAAAAAAAAACAACACAAAGCTTAACTGGCCCAAGAGTGATAAAGGGGATAGGGAGAAGCACCCCAGGAGCTGCAGAGAGCAGGAGCTAGAAAGCCAAGCAGCCTCGGGACAGGGAATTTAGACTGAGATTTTTTTTTAAGGTTATTTGACTTATTTTGTTTTGTTTTGTTTTGATTCCTTATTCTTCTCTATACCCAGGGACCTTACTAAGGAGGACAGGCTTGCAAGGGGATTGATTGTGAACACTGGCAGCCTGAGACGGTTGCTAGAGGCCTGAGAGGGAGCCTGCTTTTTCAGTTTTTGTTATTTTTTTTTTAGTTGTTGTTTTGCTTTTCTCCCCTTCTTTTCTCTCTCTCTTCTTAGTTTATTTCTTTCATTTTTCCCTCTTCCACTACATGTTTTTCCTTTTCACCTTCTCTTGTTAGGCCCTCATTTTCCTTCTTCTTATCTTTCTGGTCTTTTCTTTTATTCCTGTTTCTTATTTTTTTTTATTTCACATTTTTAATTCTTAATCCTTTTTATTTTTTGATTTTTCACTCTTACTATTTATTTTTTCTTTTCTTCCTGCTGCTTTTAAGGATTCTTTTCCATCTTGTGGGGTTTTGTCTGTTTGTTTTTTTAATTTTTTTTCTCTTTTCCTTTCTTTCCTTTTCTATGCTCTTACTATTTTTTCAGGGGAACATGGACAACTACAAGGATATAGAATAAGTAGAACCAATTGTCAAAGAGAAACCTTGATGCAAAATAAAACAAAATACAACCCTTATTACCATCTGAATAAGCCCATCAAAATAAACAGATGCCTGGACACCAGCAAAAAACTACAAGCCATACTAAGAAATAGGAAGACGTGGCCCAGCCTAATGAACAAACTAAAAAATAGGAGGAAATGCAGAACAGGAACTAATCAAGGATGTCCAAACAAATATCATGAATCAACTTAATGGAGTGAAGGAAGAGATAAAGGATATATTAAGAAGACATCGGGGGAACATACTGAAGAAATCATAAACACACATAAAAAGATAACAGATTTGATGATGATGAATGGCACAGTGCAAGAAATTAAAAGTACGCTGGAAGCATGTAACAGCAGATTTGAACGGACAGAGGAAAGAAAGAGTGACATAGAAGAAAATACATATGAAACCACATAGATAGAACAGATAGATAAAAAGAACAATTTCAGCAGGGACTCAGGGAATTGAATGACAACACGAAACACACAAACATATGCATTATAGGCATTCCAGAGGGAGAAGAGAAGGGAAAGGGGGCAGAAGGAGTGCTGGAGGAAATAATGGCTGAAATTTTCCCAACTCTTATGAGGGACATGGATATACATGTCCAGGAAGCACAGCACACTTCAAACAGTATAAATCCTAACAGACCTACCCCGAGACATATACTTATCAAATTGTCAACTGTGCAGGACAAAGAGAGAATACTGAAAGCAGCAAGAGCAAAGAGATGCATCACATACAAGGAAAACTCAATAAGATTAAGTGCTGACCTCATCTGAAACCATGGAGGCGAGAAGGCAGTGGTATGACATAGTTAAGGTGCTCAAAGAAAAAACTGCCAGTCAAGAATTCTGTATCCAGTAAAGCTGGCATTCAAAAATGAGGGAGAATTAAAAATATTCACAAATAAACAGAAATTTAGAGAGTTTGTCAACAAGAAACCTGTCCTTCAAGAAATACTAAAGGGAGTTCTGCTGGTTGAAAGGGAAAAAAAAAGAGAGAGGGAGGGCTGGAGGAGAGTGCAGAAAGGAAGATTATTAGTAAGAAGAACTAAAAAAGATAAAAAGAGTATTAAAAATAAAATGACATATATAAAACTAAATAAAATTAGCTAATGTAAGTACTGCCTTGACAGTAATAACATTGAATGTTAATGGATTAAACTCTTCAATCAAAAGACATAGATAGTGGTTGGACGTCTGTCTCCCATATGGAGGGACCTGGGTTCAATCCCTGGGACCTCCTGGTAAAAAAAAAAGACGTAGATGGCAGAATGTAAAAGGAAACATGATTCATCTATATGTTGTCTACAAGAAACTCTCCTTAGACCCAGGGATGCAAGGAGGTTGCAAGTGAATGGTTGGAAAACGATTTTACATGAAAACAATAACCAAAAAAGGGCAGGAATAGCTATACTAATATTGGATAAAATAGACTTTAAATGCAAAACTATTGTAAGAGATAAAGAAGGACACTATATATTAATAAAGGAATGATCTATCAAGAAGAACAATCATAAATATTTATGTACCGAACTAGGGTGCCTCAAAGTACATGAGGCAAACATTGGAAAAACTAAGTGGAGAAACAGATGCCACGAAAATTATAGTGGGGGACTTTAATACACCATTACCACCATTGGACAGGACATCTCAACAGGGGGTCAATAAAGAAACAGAGACCTTGAATAATATGTTAGAGGAACTACACCTAATAGACAGATTCAGAACATTAGACCAAACACAGCAGGATATACATTTTTCTTGAGTGCACATGGATCATTCTCCAGGATAGACCACATGCTAGATCACAGAACAAGCCTCAACGAATTTAGAAAGATTGAAATTATACAAAGTAATTTCTCTGACCACAACAGAGCTGGAAATTAGTAAAGGGCAGAGAACCAGAATAGGCACAAAGATGTGGAACTTAACACACTCTTAGACAATCAGTGGGTCAAGAAGGAAATCACAAAAGAAATCAGTAACTACTTGAAACAAATGAAAATGAAAACAACATATCAAAACCTATGGGATGCAGCAAAAGCAGTTCTGAGAGGGAAACTTATAGCCATAAATGCTTATATTAAGAAAGAGAGGGAGTGGATGTGGTTCAAGCAGTTGAGCTCCTGCTTCCCACACGGGAGGCCCCAGGTTCGGTTCCCAGTGCCTCCTGGAAAACAAAAACAAAAACAACAAGCAAAACAAACAAAAGAACCAACTCAGGTAAGCCGATGTGGTTCAGTTGCTTCCCACATGAGAGGTCCCGGGTTCATTCCATGGCCCCCGGTACCTAAAAAAAAAAAAGAAAGAAAAAAGAGCCAAAATCAATGACCTAACTGCACACCTGGAAGAACTAGAAAAAGAACAACAAACTAATCCCAAAGCAAGCAGAAAGAAGGAAATAACAAAGATTAGAGCAGAACTAAATGAAATTGAGAATAAGCACTAAAAAAAATGAACAAAACCAAAAGCTGGTTCTTTGAGAAGATTAATAAAATTGACAAACCCTTAACTAGACTAACAAAGAAAAAAACAGAGATGATGCAACTACATAAAATAAAAAATAAGGGAGGGGATATCACCACTGATCCCACAGAAATAAAGGGTATCATAAGAGGATACTTTGAAAAATTGTATGCCAACAAGATGGATAACTTAGATGAAATGGACAAATTTCTAGAAACACAGAAGCAACCTACATTGACAAAAGAAGAAATTGATGAACTCAACAGACCAATCACAAATAACAGGATTGAATTAGTCATCAAAAACCTCCCAACTAAGAAAAGCCCAGGATGAGACGGCTTCATAGGTGAATTCTACCAATCATTCCAGAAAGAACTAACACCAATCCTGCTTAAACTCTTCCAAAAAAACAGAAGTGGAGAGAACATTGCCTAGCACATTCTATGATGCCAACATCACCCTAATATCAAAGCCACATAAAGACACCACAAGAAAACTACAGACCAATCCCTTTAATGAACCTGGATGCTAAAATCCACAACAAAATACTTGCTAATCGTATTCAACAACACATCAAATGGATCATACACCATCATCAAATGGGTTTCATCCCTGGTATACAAGGATGGTTCAACATAAGAAAATCAATCAATGTAATATACGACATTAAGATCAACAGAAAAAATTCACATGATCATCTCTATTGATGCAGAAAAAGCATTTGACAAAATGCAGGATCCTTTCTTGATAAAAATACTTCAAAAGATAGTAATAGAAGGAAACTTTCTCAACATAATAAAGGGTATATATGAAAAACCCACAGCTAACATCACACTCAATGGTGAAATGCTAAAGGCTTTCCCTCTAAGATCTCGAACAAGAAAAGGATGCCCACTGTCACCGGTCTTATTTAACATTGTGTTAGAAGTACTTGCTCGAGCACTTAGGCAAGAAAAATAAATAAAAGGCATCCAAATTGGAAAGGAAGAAGTAAAAATTTCACTATTTGTAGATGACATGATCCTATACGTAGAAAGCCCTGAAAAATCTACAACAAAACTTCTAGAGCTGATAAACAAGTTCAGTAAAGTGGCAGGATATAAGGTCAACACACAAAAATCTGTAGCATTTCTGTACACTAATAATGAGCAATCTGAGAAGGAAATTTTTTAAAAACTCCATTTACAAGAGCAACTAAAAGAATCAAATATCTAGGAATAAGCTTAACTAAAGATGCAAAGGACTCATACACAGAAAATGTCACAACATTGTTAAAGGATATGTGTTTTATTGTGGTAGTCTGGAACTGAAACCACAATATCTCCGATATATGCCTGTAGATGGGCCCCCATTACCTCTGCTGCCTCATCTCCTGATACTGCTTTTGTTCCCCTCCAGTGACAAGTCAGGCTGCTATGAAATGTGAACATCTGTATTTGCCTGCCCTGGGCCTCTGCCCACACTGTCCCCTCTGCCTGGAATGTTATTCCTCTACACAGCTACTGAGTTTGTACTTTGCTTCATTAAGGTTCCTGCTCAACTGTCCTCTCATTAATGAGTACTTCCTGTCTATCCAGTATCAAATAACACCTCCATTCCCATCCCCAGCACTTTCAGTTCCCCACCATATAGTATTCTTTCTCCAAAGCATTTAGCATCATATATATAATGTAAAATTACTCATTCGTTTATTATCTAACTTCCCCAAATAGAGTGCCCTCTCCATGATAGTAGCTTTGTGTGTTTTATTCTCTGATATATCCCCATGAATGGAAGGCATGCAGTTCATTTTTTAATGAATGAATGCTTTCTATGCCATGGAAGCCAAAAGGGAGAAGTTTCAAGACAAAGGGAGATGGCCCAACAGTGTAAAAATGAGGCAGCAAGCTTTGGTTATATTAGAGTTAAAAAGCTTCCAGTGATTTTGGCAATTGAGATATAGGTGCCTATGGTAAGAAATGTTTCTAAGAAATGGTACCTGGCTGGAGAGTGAGTTGGCAGGTGAGGAAGTAGAGACAGTAGGCACAGACAACTCCTGTAAGAAGTTGGCTGAGAAAGGAGACAGCTAGAAGGAGCCCCAGTGTCAAGAGAGATGTGAGCATATTCTTCCAGGCTGAGGGTAAGGAGCCAAGGGAAGGCGAGACTGAAGTTCAGGAGAGGAAGGATGACTGATGGAGAAGGGCCTTGGAGACAGCAGGGTCCAGAGCATGAGGGATGAGATCTTCTACACTAACCAGCAGACACTCTTCTCACCCTTGTGTGACCTAAAATGACAATGTTTTGTGTGTTTTTTTTTTAAGATTTTATTTTATTTATTTCTCCCCCACCCCACCCCACCCCCATTGTTTGTGCTGTCTGCTCTCCATGTCTGTTCGTTGTTTGCTCGTCTTCTTTTTAGGAGGTGCTTGGAACTGAACCTGGGACCTCCCATATGGGAGGGAGGTGCCCAATGGCTTGAGCCACCTCCGCTCCCGACAGTGTTCCTACTGATGCTCCTCAGGACATCAGCCTGGACATACTGCAAGGGGTCCGCGTCAGTCCTCCCCACAGCACTCGGGCCTGTCCAGACTCCAGTTCAGGGAGAACAAGCACACAGTTTGGGTAGAATGGAGCTGGGCTGAGGCAAAGGCAGTAACCCTGTATTGATACACTTCACGTATGTTCATTTCCATAAAGGGACACATATAAATGCCTCTGATTTCAAAACAGCCTTGAGTGATAAATTATTAACCCCATTTAAATATTAGGAAAACTGAGGCCTAGTGAGCTTATAACTCCTCCAAGGTTACCCAGGTGAAAGCCAGGGTTTCAACTTAAATGGGCATTCTTTTCAACATTCAATATGTTGCTACTTAATAGAAAACAAGATGGGTGTGGGGGAAGAGAAAGATAATCAAGGGAAGAAAAACTTAAATGGAGAGGGTGGTCTAGGGTGGGAGATTTTCAAAGAGAGAGAATGGTAAAAGAATTATCATCCAAAGAAGAGATAACAAAAAGCATATGTGAAATTGGCTAAAAGAGGTTAGACTTTATTATTATGATAGATAGCAAATAACAAAAAGGAAAATTAAATGCAGCAAAATGGGGACGAGAAGGAGGACTGTTTGGACAGGAAAGATTTCCATAAAGGCCATCACGAAAAAACTAGAAATTTTTATTAAAGTAAACATGATAAAAACATATTATCAAGTTCTGGATTTAGTTGCTTTTCATTTAGTTTGTGTTATCCAGCTAAGAATATCAATTGATAGAAGAAAAAGGAGTATAACAGACAACTGGTTTTCAAAACAGATGCTAAAGCCAGTCAGTGTAGAAAGAACAGCCCCTTTAACCAACAATGCTGGAACTGGTTATCCATGTGCAGAAAATGAACTGTGATCCATAACTCACACCATATAAAATATTAACCTAAATGGATCCTAGACCTAAACATACAACCAAAACTTAACACTTTTAGAAGAAAACATGGAAGAAAATCTTTGTGACCCTAAGTGGGCAAAATTTCTTAAATATGACACAAAAGCACAAAACACAAAAGAACAAATTCATAAGGTAGACTTCATCAAAATTAAAAACTTCTGCTCTTCAAAACTCACCATTAAGAGAATGAGAAGACAAGCCACAAACTGGGAGAAAATCTTTGCAAAGCATATCTTTGACAAAAAACTTGCATCCTGAATATTATTTTTAAAACTCTCAAAATTCAACAATAAGACAACAACCAACCCAATAAAAACATGGGCAAAAGATTTGAACAGTTCACCAAAGAAGATATAAAGATAACAAAACAAAACACACCACATAAAGAGATCCTCAATATCACTAGTCATTAGGAAAAACAAATTAAAACCAAAATGAGATATCACTAATAACAAAAATTAGAAAGATAGACCATACCAAGTGCTGGCAAAGATGTGAAGGAACTAGAACTCTTATACACTGCTGTTAGAAATGTAAAATGGTACATCCATTTTAGAAATTAGTTCAGCAGTGTTTTAAAAGCTAAACATATGCCTACCATATGACCCAGCCAATCTGCTCCTAGATGCTCACTCAAGATAAAGGAAAGCCTACATCCATACAAAGATTATATTACACAAACGTTCACAGCAGCTATATTTGTAATAGCCAGAAATGAGAAACAACCTAATGTCCATCAATAGGTGAAGGGGTAAACAAATTGTGGTACATCCATCCAATAGAATACTATTCAGCAATGAAAATAAATGAACTACTGCTATGTACAACATGGATGAATCTCCAAAAAATATTCTGAGGAAGCCATACAAAAAAAAAAAAAAAAAAAAAAAAAAAAGAGGACATACTGTATGAGTGCATTAATTTAAAATTCTAGAAAATGCAAACTACTCTATAGTGACAGAAAGCAGAGCAGAAGTTGGGGAGAAGGGAGGAATTACCAAGAAGCACAAGTAAATTTTGGGGATGATGGATATGTTCATTATTTTAATTATGGTGATGGTTTCACATGTATACACATAAGCCAAAGTTTCAAAAAACTGTACTCTTAAATATGTACAATATAAGGGAAGATATAATACATGAAAGAAAATAAGGAAAATACATCACAAATAAACTATTTTTAAGGTTTCCTGACATCTAGTGGTATCAGATATTAGACCCTCCTTTAGAAATGGCCAGATTTTACCTGAAACATTACAAAATATCCCTGATCTATTTCTCCATGGTATTTCCACAGTAGGGTATCATAGATTATAAATCTATTCAAGTATTGTAAGCAAAAAAGAGTAAAATCGTATTTTCTGTCCAATATAGAGCCTTTAAGAGAGCCCAAATTTTTGCAACATATGTACTCATATCTGGAATAATAATTTAAAGTGATTTTCCAATAAGAAAATTACTATAATTAAGGATAAACATAATTTAGCACTCAGAAGCCAATGGCAGTAAACAAAAGTGACAAAATACATCACCCACATGAGTAAAACCTGGTATAAAATTATCACAACTCTTCTCTTGTTACAACCTGTATTTATATCTGGTTTCTTTTCAAAACAAAGAGTAAAACATATGCTTCTGAATAAGGAAATATTTTTCTTCATGCATAAAATTGTACAGCACTGGAGCTAACTGTAATGAGCTTTGTGAGATATCTGAAAGTGACAAAAAAAATTGCCAAAAATAAGCCTTCTAAACCCTGATAGCAAGGCTGTGAACTAAATAGGTAATAAATATTACAGGTGCTAAAAGGTCCAGGGAACTTGTTCAAGGTCACCCAAGTAAGCAGGAGGCCTGGATACTGGAGGGAAAAACAGCAGGTGCTCCCAACCCTAACCTTCCTCTCCTCCACTGATGCAAATGTCCTGGGGACACAGAGGCACAGCAGAGGCACAACACGTGACAGCACTCCTGCCCCACTCCAGTATTTTCATACAGGCAAAATCAGGTCTAAATGAGCACCAAGGTAAGGTCAAAGGTCCGGCTACAGGGGGAATCTGTATCTTGTCATGCCTTCCTGATTGGAAGGGGGAAATAAGGGAACAAGGCAACAGTTCTGGAGGGAAGCAAACATAGGAAACGCTTAAGATTCCTCTTGACGCCTCTGACCAGAAGACCCGCCTATTCTGCCCTGGAGAGAGCACCAAGCAGAGTCTGACACAATAGGTGCTCAAAATGCTGCTTCAGTCCCCCTGCTGTCCCAACCCAAGGCCACCTAGATGCCGGCTGGCCAAAGCTCAGAGGTGCCAGGTAGGGGAAAGCTCTGGGATGGGCACAGAACAATAAATTCTTAAGCAACCCCAAATTTCCCTGTATACTTAGTGACCTACAAGGTACAAAACTAGAAAAGAAATGTAATTATATTCTAAAAGTGTGAGGGAAAACTGAAAGGAAAATTAAAGTCCTAAAAAAAAGTCACTAGAAAATGCAATATGTAAAAAGTATGTAAGAAGTATGGACTGGAAGAAGTATGGACTGGAACAATAACAGTAATGACACAAATGCTTCAGTTAGAGCATCAAAACTAATAGTTTGTGAAGAGCAACCACATGACAAAAATATTCAAAGCTTTAAGCGTTCCTTGGCCTTGGAAGGTCATTTGACTTTTATGACCAAAACCAGGAATGCTTTAGTGAGAGAAAGAGAGGAAAAAGAACTCCCAGACCTCTAGGTGGCTCCCATTGTCAAACTCCTCCTCTACCTCAGCTGTGTGAGTCGCAGGAACAGCGGGACAGCGATGAGCACCCTTAGAACCAGAGCTCTCGTTTTTCCACCAGTTTGCTTGCCTTACCTTCCTCTGAGGTCGGGGACCGAGCAATCTTCAGCAGCTGACTAACGTGTTATCATATGACATTGTGTAAAATAATATGCCATACTAAGTTTTTTTTCCTTCAGTAATCCTGTGCTGATGAAAAAGTGTAATTACTTTAATGATGTACTTAGAAAAAGGATTATCTACAAAAGAAAATCACAAGGGTAACGCTAATTAAAAGGTGTCTCAATTTATTACTAACAATGAACTTTCCACAGAACCCAGTTGCATTAATTTTCCCTAAAAACAACCTGCAAAGGTTATTTCATATTACGTGTATAACCAACAAAGAAGCAGCATAGGAGAGTGCCAATCTGGTTTTTCTGTTACGAAAAACAAAGTTTACAACGATAAAGAAGGCAATCAAGATATGAATACAAACCTGATATTACAATCTGATTTATTACATCAACAAATACTTACTGAGCACCTACTACATATGCCAGGCACTGGATATAGACCAGTGAACAAACCAGACATTATCTCTGCCCTCAAGAGCAGGAGAAAGACATTAAACAATTAAATAGTATATAATTATAAATGTGGTAAATATTAGAAGGAAAAGATGACTGAGCTATGAGGGAGAAAACAAGAGACTAATTTACATGGGGATAAGGGTGGCCGTCTCAGGGAAGGCCTTTCTAGGAAATGCTATTTGAACTAGCACCTAAAGAGAAGTTACTCAAGGCAACGGTCTAACCAACTGTACGTGCAAGGGCCCTGAGGCAAGCCTGCTGGAGAGGCAGTCAACACTGCTGGTGAGAGATGGGGGGCCAGGGGCCAAGGCAGGCAGGACCTGTAGGCATACTGAGGATGTTCCAAGTTATCCCGAGAATAAAACGTTTCTTAATTGCTTTGAAGGCTTTAAACAGCACGTGGTGTGTTTCTGTATATGTGGTTTTCTTTTTACTTTTTCAAGCTGCTAATGGGAAAAGCGTACGCAGGGAGACCATTTAGGAGGCCACTGTAGCAAGAAGAGGGAATGGTGGCCTGGACCAGGATGACAGTATAGTGGAGACTGAAAACATGGCAGGTTTGAAGAGATTTCCCAGGAAAAAATGGACAGGACTTTGTATTGAGCTAGCTGGTAGGGATGGTAGAGGAGAGAACTGAGCAGAGCTTCGTCTTCTGGCCTGAGCTACAGGGCCCACGGACAAGATGGAGAAGAGAGGAGCAGCAGATGAAACAGCTGCTGATCAAGCGCACATTCTGGAGAAGTCTGAGATGGTGCACCTGAGTGGCTAAATAAGATGTGCCGGACACTAGGTTAGGTGTTCTGCCCGTCACAGCAGCAGCCATTTCAGCAACAACAGCCACATCTTACAGACGGCAAACTGAAGTCAGGGAGGATAAAGGAGCACGGCTGAGCTCACTCAGCTGGGAAGTGACGAAGTTCCACATGCCACCCAAGTCTGGCTGGCTGGCCATGGGGTGAACATTCTTTCCACTATTCTGAGTGCTTGGAAATTCTCTTCACATCTTGAGTTTTGAAATCTGTTTAGAGTTGGAGGACACAGGCATCTAAAGACAGTAAAATCCAAATCCTCAGATTTATATTGCATAATATTTTCCAACCCCACTCCCACCCCCACCCATTCTTACCTGCAAAGAGTTTTGCAATGTTTTGAACACTAGCAAGATATCTAGTGCCTTACTGTTTTACAATAAATGAGCAAAGCTATTACACCAGGAATTAACATATAAAAGAGCAACAGTATCCAGCAGTAAGCAATATTTTAACTCCAAAGCCATTAAATATGAGCGTAAGAAATCCTGCAGAACTAATCATTTCTCAAAATGACCAAAGTATTCAGATAAAAAATTAATGTACCCAGTACATAAGTCTACAAAAGCCAAACAGTGAACATCTGATTAAAAAAACAAAACCTAAAATATAATTAAATAAATACCAAAAGTTATACCACAGCTGTACAGAATTTCAAATCTACAATTCCAAAATATCTCAAGCAAATGTCAAAGTTTGTAAACATCCACCCCAAAAACAACGTAAACACTCCTTTTTTTTTTAAACTACTTTTCCCCCAGCACACCGACACTTCGGCTAACTCAAAAGCCTTTTCTATAAGCACAGTCCCATGGTTTGCTCCCTTCCTGTCTCCCTGATCAGTGAACCTAGAAAGAACTCAATGCATGATGGTCAATTGTGCCTATTATTGAAAGTACCATCTTGAGACTTAAAAGCAGAGAAAATGAGAAAGGGAACGATCTTTAAAAGGTTTTATCAATCTACATAAATTGCTTTTGTTGATATGTCCGACGTTTCAATAGCATAATCACTGAATTATATTCCTCTTCGTAAAGTGGAGTATGGTCCTATGGTTTTGGGTGAGCTCCCCATGAAGACAAAATTAAAAGCACGATTAATATTGACCCCCAAAAGATAAAAGTCTCACCAAACCGATAGGTGCTGCGTCCTGATTCTTGCCCGGCCTTCCCTCTGTCCCTGCAGAGAACCAGCTGGCATTCACTGCCTCCTCAGCCAAGCGAAGGGAAGGGTGCGGAAAACCCACCAAGAGAGCCTCGCGTTTGCTGTCCTTTCAAAACGTGATAGCAACTCGTGGCAACCCAAAGATGAAAGTCTTTTTAAAAAAGAAAAACAAAAAGAAAAACTACGTGGGGCCTCCTACCAGAAGGAGCAGTTAATCCAAATGACAGAAAGACAGAAATCTACACGTATCTAAAGATGCTTCCTGGGGACAAAACAGATGTAATGAAGAACTCCTGAGTCACATTTTACCAGAAAATCCATAAACGTGTCCCCGCTGTCATCAGGCTGGTGTAATTTTTTTTTTTTTTTAAGGCAATGCTTTGCTGTACTGACTTGGTTAATTTGACAGGTTTAAGTCAGCTCTAAAACCGTGTCGTGCATCTATTTCCCTCCTCAATTACTAATGGTAAGGGGCAATACTGACCGCAATTTTATCATATGCTTGCACTGCTCAAAATGCCATTCGTTGCTGGGAAAGCAGTGGTTTAGCAACACCAGGCGGCTCTCTGATACTAAAATAACGCGACACTCGACCACGAACCCTCAAGGACCTACACTCAGAGCTCACGTCCCTACGAGTTGACTCCTAGCAGGCTTTCTGCGACTCCCCCCCAAAGTTTCCAGTTTGCAGAGAGGAATGCCCTCCAAGGTCCCGTCTTCCGGGCGCCTCTCCCCAGGGGCGGGGTGGCGGCGAGGTGGAAAAGGCTCGGAGGATGGGTCCCGGTTCAAACGGACTTTCAAACCCCATAAGCCAATCATTTCTTCAGGGGAGGAAGAGGCGCCTCAAAGCGCCGCCCGGCAAGGGAGTGTCCGCTACCCACTCGGAGAACGAAAAATAAAACCCACAAAACATTCAAGAAGCCGGAGACAGTTCCCTTTCCGACAAAAGTGGCCTCTAACTCCGCTGCCAAGGACGCGGGGGGAGAAGCGCGGCCGCCAGCCCGCGCGGAGCCTGAGGCGAGCGTGTGCCGCGGCCGAGCGCGGGGCCGGGGCGCGGGGAGGCCCAGAGCGCAGCCCCGAAATTCAAGCAAAGTTCGTACTCACTCGGTGTGGCCCCGGCGCCGCCCCGCAGGCCCGGCGGGGACGCTGAGGTGGCGGCGCAGCCCGGCGCCCGTCCCGGCGCCCCAGGCCGCGAGGCCCCGCTCCCTCCGCGCCTCCCCGCCGGGCCAGGTGAGCGCCGGCGCCTCTGGCGGGGCCGCCGGGAACGCGGGCGGGGGCCGAGGCGCGGGCAGGAGCCGCCGCCGCCGCAGACGGACGGGAGAGCGCGGCGGGCGAGCAGGCGCTGTGCGGGGCGCTGTGCCGAGCGCCCGCCGAGCGCCGCGGCGGAGTTGGCGGCCGGTGCCTCCGGGCGGGGGGCCGGGCCGCGCGGCTCCGCCCCTTCGCCGGCCGCGGGCTGGGTGCGCGGGGAGCCGCGGGTGCGCCCCCCTCGGCCCGGCGCTCGGGTTACAGCCCCGCGCCCCCGCCCCGTCCGCGCCGGAGAGACCTGGTAACGGAACTGGGACGCCAGCGCGGCATTGTGGGAGCTCTGAAGGCGGCGCGGGGCCGCCTCGGCCGCCCGGCCCCCGCGCCCCCCGCCGCCGCCCCCCGCCGCGCCCCGGCCCGCCCGGGCCCTCCGTCCAGCCCGCGCCCGGGCCTCCCCGCCCCCGTGCCCGGCCCCCGTGTCCGGCCCCCCACGCCTCCCGGCCCCGTGTCCGGCCCGCCCCCCACGGCCCCCGCCCCGACCGCCGCGGCCTACGGCCCCGAAAGCCCGGCGGCCCAGCCGCTGAGATCAGTGCCTCGTTGACACTCACTGGCGCAGAATCTTCCATAGCCCGGGGATGCGACTTGTAAAACTGCCCTCTGCGGCCGCCGGGAAAACAGGAGGCGTTTTC